>JAMLFT010003257.1:0-22579 GCA_026544285.1 Pachyrhizus erosus | reverse complement strand
ATAATATTAAAAAAATATATAATATCACATAATTTTATAACATTAAAACCTAAAATAAAATATTATTTTAAAAATTCGTAACATTCAAAATATATAAAAAATTTAAATTAAATAGATCATAACACTTAAATTTAAATTTTAATAAAATTCAATAATATTCATTAATAATATAACATGTTTACATCTAGAATAAAAAAAATGATAAATTAATATAATATAAGATTATAAAAAATATAAAATTATAAATTAGTATAGATGAATAAATTATATATTTTATAAAAAAAATAATTGATAAAATAATTTATATTTATTTAAAATCTTTATTAAATGCATGTTTTTATTTATCATACAAATATTTTATATAATATTATACAAAATATTTTATATAATATTGTATAATATTATAAACTATTTTCAAACTATTGCATGAAAAGTATGTAGTCTAATTTAGTTTAACTCTTAGGTTATAAAGACGCATTTCAATTATAAAATTAATTTTTTAAAAAAAAAGATAGGAATGTTGAGCTTTATTAAATTTATAAATATTTAAGGAGCAATTAGATAAAAAAGACTTAAAAAAAGTACACAAGTTGCTTTTAAATCTTATAATAAAATTAATTTATTATAACTCTTTAATGAAATTTATTTTTAGGTATGTATACTGAAAAGTTTATCAAAATTAAATCTACTAAAATTTACCTTGGATTGAATATCCATAACCAAACTTACAGTGTTTTCCGAATTGCAAAGTAACCTTTTATTTAGGAATGTGACAATTGCAAGGTCAATATGGCAATTATCTTAGCCCTTAATTATATAAGGATTCAAAAAATCATAAATATGCTTTTTAAAAAATATATTTATGATTTGAATTATTAGTAATAAATTTCTTGAGATATGACATTTTTTGTTATTATCTTAAGATATGAAATAATATTTTAAAAATTAAAATGATCGTTAACTCAGTCAAGATATTGAATTGATGAGTCATTAGTCGAATCAATAGATTAATAATTGAACTGCACAAACCGATATAAGTAATATAAAATATAATTAAATAAATAAATAAATAAATATATATATATATTAGTTATGTCATAAATGTAATAAGTAATCATTATAGTTTAATGATAAATTAATATTCTAAATAATTTTTAAATTCTTGATCAATTTGTAGGTGTGTCTTTTTTGTATTTTTATTTAATTTTATATTTTTAAAAATATTTAATATTGGTTCAAGTAATTCAATCAAACCAATTTATTTAAGCGGATTTAATTATCAAATCAGTCAGGTCAATCCAAATCAATGACATACCCACTACAACAAGAGACTTAAACAAGTTAGACCACTAGTTTTTAGTTCAATCAATTCGGTCTGATTTTAAAACTATTTATGTTTTTAAGTATGGTCCTAAAACATTTAAATGTATTTTATTATTTATTATTTATTATTTATATTTATTTAAGAAATGTTAAGAAAAATGGTTTTGTATCTATTTTGAACTCTCCCAAAAAGGCTAATGAAATTAGTATAGAACTTGATTTTATTGAATTGATGTATGATCACGTATAAGTACAAAAATATATGAATTTAATTTTGATATGGTGTCAATATAAGGATTTTTGCACTATTAATCAGTTAGAAATCATCTTGGAAAAAAATTTCGTGAGAGATCACGTATTTAATTGAAGATTCTTTGTGTATTGATATTTTGTATACATGTTTGATCAAATTACTTCTGCTGTTGAAATTAAATCGATTTAATTTTCATAATATAAAATTGCATTTGATTTTTTATTTGAATCCTAAAATCTAAAAGCTTTGGATGAGAATGAATTGAAAATTGTTATACTGGCCTTCAAAAGATATTGATTTATTTTAAAAATTTAAGATATTTCAAGAAGTGTAAACAAAATAAATTTATTCTGCACTAAAAGAATTAAGTTATATCAAATAAATATTATTGATAATATTTGTAACTTTGGATATCACTAGAAATATAGTTTTTTAAAATTAAAATCACTCAAATGTTATTTTTGTATGAGCTACTCCGATCTTATATATGCAAGATTAGTCATATTAAAGGATAAACTAAATAAATTTGTCATTTTAGATACTAAAAATAAAACATTAAAAACACTTTAATTACAAATTTTCGATTAATTATTTTAAACTTCAATCTTACACATTCTAGATCTGGATGTAGTGGCCATGAAGAAGACAATTAATATTGCTAAAAGTAAAGGATGGATTGCATACCTCACTCACCCTTCACCCTTTCTAATTGTTTCTCCATTTCCTTCTCAGACAATGATATTTTAAAATTTAATTATTTTAAATATTTTATCAATATTTTTCATTTTTATATTTTTATCACATTATATTATGTATCATATTTATATTTTTTATTTTATTTTTTAAAAAATGTATTAGCATTTGTGTCCATATATATTTTTCCTCTCCTGTAAACTTTCTAGTCTCAGTTTGACTTTTAAAAAAAATATTCTTAACAATTTAGTTGTGGCACCTCATTCAATGTTAAAAAAATTAGTTTATATTTTTATATAATTTTAATTTATTTGATTTAGTCAAGTTAGTTTTAAGATAATTCTATTTTTTAATAATTTATTTTTTAATATTTTATTTATTAATTTATTTAACTCTTGGATGTAAAACTATAAATAAGTCATCAGATTATTAAATTAAATATAATAATATTTTTTTACTGTTATCTAGATTATTGAATTAATATAATAATATTTTTTATTGTTATCTCTTGTTTCCCATTTTCTATTTTAAAATAAATGTCATTATTATTAGTGATATTAGAACCAGTATAACATCATGCTTTTTAAAATAATAAAACTTGATTTAGAAAATTAGGAATTTACCTTCCTTGTTAAAATATTTTAGTTTAGTTAAGTTAAAATTTGAAATATTTAATTTTATAAGAAATATTAAAATGATATGGAAAGAAAAAATTATAAATTAATAAAAAAAAAATTTTAGGAAAAGTGTTAGTAAAATTGAAAAGTAATATATATTGATTTTAGAATAGAAAATAATATAAGATATAGAAAATAGAAAAGAAAGAAAAAGAATAGAGATAAGAAAATAAAAATCTAAAATTTAATTTAGGGCTGGGTTCGAAACGCAAACCCTTGAGAGAGGAAGATGGAGAGCGACCAACTGAGCTCGTAAGCTTGTTGGATATTTTAATACCCCATATGCATAAAAAAACAAAAAGAGGAAACCATAAGGCTAAAGTGTGAAAAGGAAAAAAATGTTCATAGAGCGAATTCAAAGTCACGACCTAGGAGCAAAGAGAGAATGAGGGATGCAGAGGTTGTCATTTGATTGTTAGGCCCATCGTTGAGAAATTATACAAATAAAATCCTTTTATTCTTTCCTTCGTCACCTTCTTCCTCTTGTTTCTCCTCCCTCGAGCCTCAAATTTTTGCACACCGCCATGGACGCTGCCTCACCCCATACTCCTATACTGCTACCCTACAACGCGTCTAACTTCGTAGCTCGCCTTCTATGAACTTAATAAGCTAAAAATCAAGCATTGGGACTCTGTAAATATTGGTTGCTGCAAACCAAAAAAAAAAAAAAGCTATCGACAAAGCAATCCAATCTTCGATTTCATACTCAATTCGAGTTACATTTCCCTCATTCAAATTCTGATCAACTTCGTATTGGTTCAAGCTCCATTCGGGTGCAATTCACTGAGATAAAAGAGAAAAGAATCAGAATTTAGCAGTGCTACCGGAGCTTTACCGAAAAGCTTAGAATATTCATCAAAAACTCGAAATTAAGGTAGAGGAGCCTCTTTCCTCTACTTTTATGTTACCAGAAGCTTTTAGATTTAGTTAATTTCATATTAGGATCATAATATCACATGAATTTGGCTTAGGAAGTCAAATTCAATTTTAGTATGCTAACGGTTATTTGAAGTGAAAATTTTTATTCTAAACTCGAACCCCAACATCTAAAATTAAGTTAAGAAGGTTCCCGAAGTTAAAAATGATGCTTTTAATAGGTAGATAAGTAATAGAAGTGGAAATTTCAAGAGATGAATCAAAATCAAAAAATTCTATCCTCCCTATCAAACCTTCATATGTTTGATAAATTTTTCATCCATATTATGAATTTAATCAGTTTGATTTTGTTATAATTTTGTTAATGGAATTAAATGCAAATTTAAACAAGTGACCAAAAAGAATAGGAATGAAAAATGATTTGACTAGAAGAGGAGAAGGGTAAGGAAAAAGACAGGAGGGTGAATTTCATTAGAAGGGAGGTGCAAATAGTAAAATAAGGGGTGTGAATAGTAAATAGAGGGGTGCAAATAGAAAAAAAATATTAAATTGTTTTACTTATTTTCACTCAAAATAACCCCAACCATAATAGTAAATAGAAGAATATAAATTCATAGAGAAAAAATAGGAAAAGAAAGAAAATCAATAAGGAAAAGACCATTTTACCCTTTCCCTTGTTTAGATTTATTTCTGTTGAATTATGAATGAATCTTTATGTAAATTCTAACATTTGATAGGTTGACCACAATAGAAATATAATAGAAATAGGTGGGAAAATGAGGAAAGAAAATAGAAGAGAAAATTTTAGTAGAAATCACTAGAAAAGATAATTTTGCCTTTTTTCTTATTTTTTTGGATTATAATTCCTAAAATATGAATAATATCTCATTTGAATTATGATATCTCTCAGTTAAATAAAATAGAATCACATTTGAAAATGAAGAAAGATAAAATTGAACATAAACATAAAGGTCTTGGAAAAAGACCGTATTGCCCCTGTCTTGTCAGTTAATTATAATGTGTATTATTTAATTAGTGTGTTATTTTACTATAATTTTAATGTTCCTATATTTTATGATTGCTTGTATTGATAGTAAAGGTGCCAAGTTGTGAACCGCTCAGAATGAAGAGGGTGTCATAGAATCAGTTTGGCATCCTTGACAAAGCAGAACATTAACAAGATTTGGTTTAGAGTATCTTGGACTCAGTACCAAGCATAATATGTACTCCCAATCGTTAATCCAAAATGTAAATTTGGACTATTGCCAACACACTCGTGTAAATCCTTTCAGAGTTTGTAGTATCGGAGGCTATGAAGGGCCCTAAAATGAGTAGAAGACCTAATTAGGTATGTTACAGTGAAATGAGAGCCTACGATAGATAGAGACAATTTATATGTGTGTGTGTTTGCTGAGGATAGATGACTCACTTCTACAACCCCACATTTCAGATACCGATGGCGGACGAGTTCCAACCCCTCTTTCATCTGACAATAATACCCCTAGAAGGTCAATGATGCATGACCTTATCAATGGAGATGATACATTTATGGGTTATGCCAAATTTGCATTTCGATCTCTAAACATTGTAGTTCCACGACAGTTTCAGCTCATCGACATCCTAGTAATCCTATCTCAAACACCACCACCCAAACACATAGGTATTTCTCTAGATATTCCTGCAATTCATCAACGTGCTCAAACCCCTTCACGCCAAGATTCATCCATAGGTTTAGCCCTAGTAATTGGACATGGTAAAGGAGAGGAATCCTCATAAGAAGAAGATCTTGTAGAGTATTTGAACTAGGAATGTTTGAGGAAACATAAATGTTTTGAACTTCTAAGACTATTTCATTTGTGTAATTTACTAGTTACTTATTTTGGACGAATGTAATAATTATGTTTTGACCTAACCTCATCCTATTAAATGTAGTATTATACTTGCTTGATGATAGTTATGCCTCTTTTAATTTGTAACCCCTAACGAATTAAGTTTTAAAATTTATCTGATATAAGAATTGAAAATATTTTTTTTATAAATTAAAAATAGATAAAAAAAAAAGCGTTACAAATAGGTTGAGGGGAAACACAAGAGTTAAAAAAAAAAGAGAGAGAAAAAAAACAACAGCAACTGCATTTTCTTTATGGCTTTAAATCTCAATTTTGTGCAACCTGGAATCCCTCGCTTCGATGGTCACTATGATCATTGGAGCATGCTAATGGAAAATTTTCTTAAATCTAAGGAATATTGGAGAGTTTTTTCAGAAGGTGTTGCAGAATCAGTACGTGGAGCAGATGCATTAATGCACAGATAACATAAATTGAAGCATTGAAGTTGAAAGATATCAAAGTAGAAAATTACTTATTCCAGGCTATTAATCGTTCAATCTTGGAGACTATTCTTTGTAAAGATAGTTTCAAGAACATTTGGGATTCTATAAAGAAAAAATATCAAGGTTCTTCTAAAGTGAAGCGTGCACATCTTCAAGCCTTAAGAAGGCATTTTGAGACTCTACAAATGAAGAATGGTGAATATGTCACCAACTATTATTTTAGAACCATGGAGATTAGCAACAAGATGCAATTTCATGGTGAGAAGATGGAAGATGTTATAATTGTGGAGAAAATTTTGCATTCATTTTCACCCAAGTTTGATTATGAGGTTTGTTCAATAGAAGAATCCAAAGATATTGACATCTTTTCTCTTGATGAACTCCAAAGTTCTTTGCTAGTTCATGAACAAAAGATAAACCAAAGTTCCATCACAGAGGAGAAAGAGTTAAAGACCTCTATATCTATATATTTCTCCAATATTAGAGGAAGGGATTGAGGTAGAGGTAGAGGAAGAAGAGGTAGATACAATAGGAATGACAGTAGTCATTCCAAGATCAATGATGATCAAAACAAAAGTAGATATCATAATTACCATCTTGACAAATCAAAAATAGAGTGTTTCAGATGTCATAAGTTTGGTCATTACTGTTTAGAATGTTATACGAAGATGCCTAACGACAAAGAAAAGGGAGAAAAATTAAATTTTGTAGAAAATCAAGATGCAGAAACATTGCTAATGGTTGTTTAAACTGATGAAAAATCCAACTCAGATATTTACTATATGGATACAGGCTGCAACAACCACATGTATGGAAGTAAGTCTTCATTTTCATATTTAAATGAAGATTTTCATTCTAAAGAAAGTTTTCGTGATAGTTCTACTATGAATGTCAATGAAAAAGGTGATGTTAAGATGAGAACTTAGAATCATTTTGTTGAAACAATATCCAATGTGCTATACGTTCCTGATTTGAAAAGGGATTTATTAAGTGCTGAACAATTACAAGAAAAAGGTTATGTCATCACGATCAAGGATGGTGTTTGTGAAATATATAATCCTACGAGAGGGACCATTGTTATTATTCAAATGAATTCAAACAGGTTGTTCCCATTGAAGATTGAAATTATTCAATCTTGCTTGATGACCGTAGTAAAAGATTCTTTATGGTCATGGCATTTTTTATATGGGCATTTGAGCTTTAGTGGACTAAAGACTCTCCACCAGAAAAATATGGTGACTAGACTTCCTCAAATTATTGTTCCCTCTAAAGTATGCAAAGAATGTATTATTAGCAAACAATATTGTTCAAAATTCCCTCAAGAAAAATCATCAAGAGCAAAAAATGTCCTAGAGTTAATTCATTCTAATATTTGAAGGCCAATAAAACAATCTTCCAATTGAGATAAAAATTATTTAATCACCTTCATTGGTGATTATAGTACAAAAAAATGGGTTTATTTTTTACAAGAAAAATCCAAAGCTTTTAATGCTTTTAAAAGTTTCAAGGCACATACTGAAAATAAAGTAGGAAAGACAATCAAGACTCTTCGTACAAATCGTGATGGATAATATTGTTCAAAGGAATTTGAAGATTTTTGTAATATTTATGGTATTAGAAGAGAGCTTAGAACAACTTATACCTCACAAAAAAATGGCATATTAAAGAGGAAGAATCAAACCATTCTTAATATGGTAAGAAGTTTGCTAGCAAAAGGAAGAATTCCAAAGACATTTTGGCTCAAAGCCATAAATTGGAGTGTTCGAATCCTAAATAGAAGCCCCATTTTTGTTGTACAAAACATGACACCTGAAGAGACTTGGAATGGGCAAAATCAACCATAGACTACTTCAAAATTTTTGGTTGCACTGTCTATGCTCACGTTTCAGATGAAAAAAAGGAAAAAAGCTTGATGATAAGGGTGAAAGATGTGTATTTCTCGGTGTTAGTGAAACATCCAAAGCTTATAAGTTGTTCAACCCAATGACAAAAAACATTGTGGTTAGCAAAGATGTTGTATTTGATCAAGAAAGCACTTGGGATTGGAATAGGCAGCAACCTACTTCAATTATTGATAGTGATGTTGAAGATGAAATGCAGCCAATTGAAAATTTATCAATTATTGCCTCTAAAATGTTACCAATTGCAACAAGTACAATAGATGAACCTTCTTAACGTACTTGAAAAAGGCCAGCATGGATGAAAAACTACAAGGTAATAGGGATTGATTATGATAAAGATCATGTTATCCACTTTGCCTTGTTTGTAAATTGTGACCCACAACTTTTGAAAGCACAGTTAAAAAACCAAAATGAAGGAAAGCAATGGATGATGAAATTGAAGCTATTGAAAGGAATGATACTTGGCAGCTTTGTGATCTTCCAAAGGGGCATAAAACCATTGGTGTAAAATGGGTTTTCAAAACAATATTGAAAGAAAATGGTGAAGTTGACAAGTATAAGGCGCGATTGGTAGTAAAAGGATACAAACAAGAATGCAGAGTTAATTATAATGAAATCTTTGCTCCAGTTGCACTTCATGATACAATCAGATTGGTTATAGCATTTGCAGCACAAAATTCCTGACCTATATACCAGCTAGACGTCAAATATGCTTTCTTGCATGGAAGCTTGGAAGAATATCTATTTATATATCAACACCCTGGTTATATTAAGGTTAGTGACGAACATAAAGTTTATAAATTAAAAAAGGCTTTTTGTGGATTAAAACAAGCTCTACGAGCTTGGTATAGTCACATTGAGGACTATTTTTTGAAGGCAAGTTTTCAAAAGTACCCATATGAGCACACATTTTTTGTGAAAATGGGATAGGAAGGAAAAATGCTTATTGTTTATTTGTATGTCAATGATCTTATTTTTACTGGAAATTGTGATGTCATGTTTAAAGAATTCAATAACTCAATAATGATGGAGTTTGAAATGACTGATCTTGGTTTGATACATTACTTTCTTGACATAGAAGTAGTGTAATCTACTAATAGCATTTTTTTATCTCACAAAAGAAATATGTGCGAGAAATTTTGGACAAATTCCAAATGAAGGATTGTAATCCTGTAAGCGCACTTCAACAGTGTACGATTTGAAACTAAACAAAGATCATGAAGGAAAAAGGGTGTACAACACTATTTACAAGAAAATTATGGGTAATCTAATGTATTTAACAACAATAAGACCCAACATAATGTATGTTGTGAGTTTAATAAGTAAATATATGAAGAGTCCAATAGAAATGCATCATTTGGCAGCCAAGAAAATCTTTCGTTACTTGCAAAGAACTAAAGATTTTGGATTCCTCTACAAAAAGGAAAAAAGTCAGATTTATTTGGATTTACTAACAGTGATTATGCACGAAATCAAGATGATAGAAGGAGTACAACACACTATGTCTTTATGTTGGGAACAAGGGTTGTTTCATGGTCATCCAAAAAGTAACAAATTGTCACTTTGTCAACCACAAAAATTGAATTTGTTGATACAACGACCTGTGCTTGTCAAGCTATCTAGCTAAGGAAGATTCTTCAAGAGATACATTTCAAATAAGAAGGAACAACAACAATTTTTTGTAACGATATTTCAACTATCAAACTCTCTAAAAATCCTATACTACATGAAAGAAATAAGCATATTAACGTTAAATATCACTTTCTAAGAGATCTCAACAGTGAAGAAAAAATTGAATTGAAGTATTATCCAAGTAAAGATCAATTAGTAGATATATTTGCTAAAGCTCTAAAACTACATCTTTTCCAAAGTTTGAGAAGTTTGTTAGGCATATGTATTGTTGATAGTTGCACATAAAATAAAACTTATAAACTTAAGCTTAAGGGAGGGACTGTTAAAAAAATAGTTTGCTTTTTTTTACATAATTTTAATTTGTTTGACTCAATCAAGTCAGTTTTAAGTTAGTTTTATTTTTTAAGAATTTATTAATGGCATGTTCAGCAAAATGTAATCATGTTTAACAGAATATGTTCATATTCAACAGAACACCGTGTACATGTTATTTTTTGATATTTTATTTATTAATTTATAATAATATTTTTTATCATATATTTTTTTTTATCAAATATCACCAGCAATCTCCTTAGTACTTCTTCACCAGCAATCTCCTTATTGCTTTTTTCTGAGTCGTGATATTCATGGCAAAACGAAGAAAGATTTCATTTCGACGGTAGTAGTAAATCATTGCTCTGATTTCACATGCTAATATATTGTTGATAAATAGTATTAACTCATTTGAATCGTGAATTCTTGCTTTTTTTCTTCTTCCAATTCTGGCAACAAATTTTGAAACTAAAACCTTTATATACATTATTTACTCTCTCATTATTATATAACTTTAGTGCGTTTGAAACGTGATATCACTGCAACAAAAATGTAAATTAAATAAGAATTTTTAAAAGTTATTCTTTCTGATTAAGTTATATAACTTTTCTTTAATTAAGTATTCATTTTCGCTTCCATTTGTATAACTTATAGCTTAAAATTAATTAATATAGACTTAAATTTAAATTTAATTTTAATTTAATTTTAATTTTAATTCCTGTCACCCAAAATCAATATTATTATAATCGTAATCAATCTGGTTTTGAATTTGATTTTGACTAATCACGTCAAGATAATAAAGATACAGACAGCGTGTCTTGATTCAAAGTTTTCATTTCCATAATTTCTCCTTAATTTTAAAAATACCGTTTCTTTATTTTTATTAATATATAATAATTTTGTTATTTTTATATAATAATACTTTTAAAGTATAATTTTTCAATATTTATTTAAATTGTAAATACCCATGGAAAAAGTTAATAGTGTTATAATATTGATCATTAAAGTTATTTTCCATGAATTATAAGAAATGTATTAAATAGCTTTTGAGACTTAATATTATACATAATTGTATTTAATGATAGGTTACAATAGTTTGTATGTACTTATATTTTTATTAAATCTTAAATAAATCCAAGTAATTTAAAAGTTTTTTTAATATTATTATATTATAAATTAAAATCATTATTTAAAAATAAAAATAAAAATGTAAAGGAACGAAAAGTTTAAAAATCTTTAATTGATCAAAATTTTGATTACAGATAAAAAAAAATTTAGAAAAAAAAAATAGTAAACCCTATAAAAATAATAAGTGTACGATGTATTCAACTCATAAGAGACATTTTCGGCTGGTTCTAGGAATGGTACCAAAAACTTGTCGTTTATGCGGATGCGTGTATTAACGGGATGGCGCCATTCTCCCTGTTTATTGTACAATATGACCTAATATTCTTTTATTTGACCTAATATTTAATTCTTAATTTATACATATAAATAAATATTTGTTTAACTCTTTAAATAGATTGTCTTATAATATATATTAAAAAAAAATTAATTCAGTTAATTAAATAAGATGTATAAAGTATTATAATTTTTTTTTATATTTATATTCGTTTTTTATGGATAAAAGAATGCATAATGCAGATCCGTGTTTAATTTATAATAATAATGGAAATTAATTTGCCCAATGAGAAAAATATAGTAGCTCAATTGAAAACTTTTTATAGGCAATGAGTTGATCTAGTTGTAGGTAGGAGTTGCTATGAATTTCAAGTAGATGTAATAAAAAAAAGAAATAATCTGGATTGGGGACACGTGTATTATTCTTTAATTGTTTGTTGTAGACAAAGATGGCCATTATCTAACATAAGCAGACAAACCTGAACCGAGGTGGCATTAGTCAATCAATTAGTTTTATGATCAAATCAAAGGATCAACAGAAAGACAATAATGAAATGAGTATATTACCTTAATAAGATTTTGCAATATTGTATAAATATAAACTTTTCCTAATTTTTTATGCCCTTGTGTACGAGGTGAGCATAAATCCCTGATCTACCGAACCCAGCTTATTTGAGACATTTAAATTTTTTATCCAAATTTGAATTTAATCAGTTTTGAATGGTTGGTTATGAGAAGTACTTTCCTTTTAATCCATTTTTTTGTATATTACATTTTTTTATTACTATGAAGCTTTGACATGTTTATTCAAACACTTTATTATAGTGTTTTTTTAATACAATGTGATGATATTAAAGCTTCTAAAATCCTTCACAAGTTCAACTAGCATTAAAAATTCAAAAGATTGTAATCAAATGTTGTCATTTAAAAATTATAATATGTTGTAATATAATAAATTATTGGTAATTAAATATGGCTATATGTTAATATGACAATGATCAATAAATTTGTGTTGAAAATAAAAACTATAAGATAGAAACACTCAAAAACTTGCAGTGGGTCGAATCTTGAATTTATGTGCTATTGTAACAAAGAAATTAAAAAAAAAAAAAAGACAAGGATAGAGAAAGGTGCCTCACGAAGAAGTGTGAGATTGTGAGTTTTGCAAAGATTGTGGTGATAATTCTTCCAATTTAGATCAAAGATGTCAAGCTTTCTTCTTTTTATCCATGATCCTAATTTATTTATTTTTGTCACTTTTCACATTATATAAAGTCTTAAATGTCAAACTCAATCATAATATCTTTGTCTATGACATTGCATCACTAGAAAAAGAAAAGAATAAAAGAGACAATATTTTACTCAATATAACCTACCCAAAAATTCAGTGCATCCATCATAATCTAACCATACAAACCAAGTTTAATTGGTGAAATTCGGTCCAAAAATTTCATGTTTCAAATTAACATGAATGAGACAAATTAAAATCAAAACTGACAAAATCTTATTTGTGTTCAGCCCTACCTTATGCTAATATTTTTCTAGTTATTTCAAAATATTATACTGATAACTTGTGTTAAAAGTCATTGTTTTCCATAATTGTTTTCCTTTTATATTTGTGATTACTTGTGTTAAAAGTCGTTGTTTTCATGCAAGAGATAAGACTAAAAAAGCCCCCTTGTATCACAAGGAAAGGATTGTCATCCTTTAGATACAAGGGGGAACAACAACTTTTTTCAAGAAGGGAAGAGAGGTCCTTCAATAAGAAGGCTAGACTCGTCCTTCAAAAAGGAGAGCAGCTCCTTTGGTAACAAAAAATAGTCCAACCACTTTTGACTAGTGGTAGTAAGAGGTCAAAGTGAGAAGGATACCTCTCTTAGTTAGAGTTTTGCAAAAACAAAAATCACGATCTAGATCATAACTAGTAAAGAGATAATACAAACTACGTATGTTAGAAACAAATTAGAGTGTGAATGATGTGTAAGCCTATGCAATGTATGCTTGTTTGTTCCTTATGATAAGGTAGATGATGAGTTGGGAGCATAATTGCTAAGCGAGAAATGTGAGGTAAAGCTATATATTATATGAGAATGCGTGTACGATGTAAGTTATCCAAATAGGTATGCATGATGTTATGCAAAAAGGTGATGTAAGCCCTAATTGGGCAATTTATACAAACGAAAGGTTAAGCATGTTCTCATCCAATATAATAACAAAGTAAGACCCAATGAGTGTTTATAGATTAAAGAATATGGTTTAGGTGTTGTAGTACACTAATGACCTTAAATTTGGCCAAGGTAGGCAACCTCTAAGTGCTTAACTAAAGATTAAGGTATAACCCAAAGTGTTAGCAAGGAAACGTAATTGGATAATAGTTGTGAGAATGATTATGTAAGGAAGAAGAGAAATCATGAAAGTTAAGGATCTATAGAATAAAGAGCCTAAAGTCCTTATAGCACTCATTAAAATATTATGTCTTATTTCTTTAAGTTTAATGTTTTTATGGGTTAAGTGGGTGGACAACCTCATGGGAAGAGCTTGGAGATTGGAGTTGCCTACATAGAGGAAGATGTCTATAGCTTTGTACCTCCCAATGTATGGGAGTTAGTTTATGTTTATGTACTTTTTGTATCTTTTATAACACCCAAGTGCCAAGAGCTTTATTTTGTATCCGTTTGAGTAATGTATGCTTAAATTTTTATTTCTACATAGTAAACTTTGATATTCTTATATTCTAAGTTTTCATAGTTTAGCAATATGAGCAAGTAAAAGGTAATATATCCTTTAGGGTGTTATACATAACATCTACCTTGTTCAATTGCATAATCCACCCAAAACATTATTTAGTATTTAGTTCAAAAAAAAGAAAAAATATTTTGCATATAATTTGGACTCTACCTTTCTTATCTCAATAAAAAAAGTTATTTAAGTTAATAACTAACTTAAATTTTATAGATAAATGCATGATTTATAAAAATTATATGGTTAATAAATTTTTTACTCCCTTAATTTTGTAAATACCAATTTTTAGTCCTTCAACTTTTTCTTAACAACTTTTAATCCTCAACTTAGAGAAAAACAAATATTCACATTAACATGACTTATAGATGTCACATGACACTACATAGAGGCACCATATAACACAACTTGGAGGTGTCACATGACATCTCATGAAAGTGTCACATCATCCTTTTGGATGTGACATGTGACACTTTCTTATGGTGTCACAAGATACAATGTTTTTGTTATCAATCTTTACTCCTTACAAAATTTTGAAATCCACCCTTTAATCCTTGTAAGATTTTGACCTTTCAATTTTAGTCCATATAAATTTTTATTTTCAATTTTAGTTTCACAAAAATTTAAATTCTAAGTTTTATCCTTAATTAATTTGTTATCTTAATTTAGCTCTTATATTTTGTATACATATTAGAATAATTTATTTCTTTTACTAAAAATTAGACTAAATAACTTTTAGAATATGAAATCATGTTTGATTTTTGGCTAAAACTCACTTTTTGATCCTTCATCTTTTTTTTTGTTCAATTTGTTCTTTTATTTTTTAAAAAGTTCATTTTGGTCTTTCATGTTTTTAAAATGGTGCATAATGATCCTTCCATTAGTTAAAAAGTAACATCATTAATTAAAACATTCTAACTTATTCCTCCTCCTTGTTCTTCTTCCTGGTATCCTTCCTTATTTTTCAACTTTCTCTCTCCTTTGGTGGCACTGATAGAACAAGTAGTCAATGGAGGACTCTTGCATGTTATTGGAATCAAAGTTTAGTTACACCACCATAACCTTGATGGTGATGGCAGCTACAAGGTCTGAGCTCTTGCTAATCAAATGAGAAGTGTTGTGGTTGAGGTCCAGTGGTAGTGACAAAGTGATTTTGGATGTTTGTTGGGTTTTTTAGAGTGTTTGGATTTTTTTATAATTATGGCCAATAGGGATGTTACAAAGGACAATGTCTTTGGTCTAGTAGCAATGACATTTTTAGCAAAATTGATGGGGTTAAGAGAGGTTGTAGTTGTTGTAGTAGCAAAACTTGGTGTTAAGGAGTCACAATAGCAGGGGCACTTTAAGGCCTAGTGGTTTAGTTGATGGGGTCGAGGCCTGCTGTATGTGGCGTCGACAGTAGAGAAAAACCTTGCTCCACTCATGGAGTGTATTTCCTATATTGGGTGAGTTAGATTAATTGAGTGGTGGAATCACTCATGATGTCATGCTAGTGACAATATCAATTGATGTCTCTTCATCAATGGAAGAAACCTCAATAGGAGAGAGAAAATTTGAAGATGAATTAGGAGAAAAGGAAGAAGAGGATATAGGAAGAAGAAGAAGATGTAACATTTTTAATTAATGACATTAGTTTTAAACTGACAAAAGGATTATTATAAATCATTTTAAAAATGTGAAGGATCAAAATGCATTTTTTTAAAATACAAAGGACCAAACTAAATTAAAAAAAAAAGATAAATAACTCAAAATGATTATTGCCTTTATTTTTTTTTATTTGAATCTTCAAAGTTTTCTTGAGAATAAATTGAAAAAAAATATTAATATTTAAAAAAATTAATAACTATTAAAATATGGAAAATATTGATTTATTTATTAAAATATGGAAAATATTGATTTATTTTTAAATAATAATATGAATTGAAAAGAAAAAATGTCATTCACTTAAAGTGTTCAATTATATCAAAAGATAATATGTTTTTCTTCAAATACATCTATTGTTTCTAAAATATTATTATTAATATGTATAACTATTACTGAAAGTAATTTCCTAAAATACATGGACAAAACATAATTTGAAGAGTACAATCCATTAAAGATGATTTGTTAAAAAAAAAATTATTGAAATGAGTTATCATTAAAGTTGATAGATATTTTCACCTATAAGATAGAAATAAATAATTTTTTAAATTAAATTTATCCAGGTATTATTTAAAATTATATATATTAAAGAATAGATGAAATTGTCATTTTGTAAGAGTAAAATGTTAGAAATATTTAATTATAAAAGATTAATGAGTAATTTATAATGAATAAGAAAAAATAAAATAAAATATATAAATTATATAAAATTTGACGTGGCAGGGGTTGGTACAAACCCCATTCAATTTCTACAATAGCGGTGAAGGGAAACCCACACAAGAAATGTGTGGTTATCTTCTTCATATATATATATATATATATATATCTAAAGCAAAATCAAAGTAGAATATTATGTGTGATGATTTTGGCATCAACCAACGATGGATGATGGGTCATGGGAAAAGTGGTTTTCTGATTTGGTAACTATGATGAGATTATTAGATTACATTCAACCTTAGAACTAATAATTTTATGCATAACAGAGATGACTTTGGTCCTAATGAAAATTGTTATTCTCCTTGTGATGTTCTCAATTATTGTTGCAGGAAATGGATGAGTGTCATTTATTCGATGAGCACAATATGAACTCTCTCGAGGAAGAGTTGAAGGGAGAGATCAATCCAATGCAGCCAGAACCATCTTGGGAAAGCCTTTCCTGTGATTCAATTTTCACTGCTGCAGATAACAGCAACAACATGGGAAACTCTTCATCTTTGGAAGAGAACACACAACAACATGCTTCTTCAAAGATACCCAATTTCTCACCCTACATTCTCTCTTTTAAGGACTGCACAACACTGTCAAATGTTCCCAATAAAACATGTCAAAGGGAACGTCAACATTTGAAGGAGATCCAACAAGAAACGCACACTAGAATGTCCAAGAAGAATAGAAACACTTCTCAAACACAACATCACATAATTGCTGAGAGGAAGAGGAGACAGAACCTCACCAGAATGTTCATAGCACTTTCGGCCATTATTCCTGGTTTGAAAAAGGTCAGTTCATTTATATATATTTTTTAGTTTAATGGTTAGTAAGTACCTTTCGTTTTTTTTAGTAGCTTTCACTCAACTTTAGTTTATTAATATTTTTATAATTAATTTTAAATTTAAATACCAATTTGATCAATACAAAATAGATTTTTTATTTTATTTTAATCATTTATTTATTTTTTATTTAAGTCTTTTAAAGATTATATTTTTATCATTGGTGTGAGTTAATAATATTAAATGATATTGCACAACAATTTTGACACTCGAAAAATGTATAATTTTTTTAATAAATTATATTTTTAAATTTCTATAATTATTTAAAATAATTAATGATACTAAATTAATTAATAAAAAATTAAAAATACAATTTTAAAAAAATAATGTAATAAATGTCATTGTTATATAATTATTTAAAAGATAAAAAAAATTAAAATTAAAAATTACATGATAATAAAAATTAAAGATCATAATAATTTTTTTAAAAGAATAAAATTAAAAAAAAACATTCTTTAAAAACTAAATCGTATTTAAATCTTAATTTTTTCTCAAATTTCTTTAAATAAAACTCTCAATTTTTATTTTCTACTAAAATAAACGCATGGCAACTATATAGTATGTTTGGAATTTGCATCTGCATTTTTAACTCGCATGTGTTAATATTTTCCCAACAATTGCAGAAATAGACGCGGTAGAGACATATTGTAGCTTTTCCGCATACGCTAGTGAATTTATTTTACAGCCCAATTGTTAGAAATTAAGATACTTACTTTAGGTATCTTATTTAGGATATCCATAAACAATTTTTCTCTAATAATAATAAAAGTTAAGCAATTTTTATTTTTTCCATTTAATTTATATTTCAAATTAAAAGTGTTATTTCATTTTTAATTAATATGTATAAAAATATTAAATATTAAAATTGATGAAAATTTATTTTAATAATTTTTTCATAATAAATTAAAAACGATGAGAAATACATAATACATATTAATATATAATAAAAATTAATAAAAAATACATAACAATGATAATAAATACACACAATAAAAAATATATAACAATACAAATTTTTTTTGTCCAAAACGTTTCCAAATATAGTTAACTAAGTTTGTTTGAAGTTGGCAGTACTTTTGTTTATTACGAACATCTGCTCTTCTCTATAGGTGTGTTACAGTGAAATTGGGGTGAGGACCATTAGACACTTCAAGGGTTTATATGTTATTACCTAAATTATCATAATAAAAATTATTATTATATGTGTCATTCATCTTTAACAATCATATTATGCAACATAATACATGCATATATTACATTCTTCATTGTATTCACATGTCAAGCACGTGTTAGACCATGTATAATTGCTAATCGAGATTGTAGTATTCTATATGCACGTTTCACATCTTTTCTTACAAATTCTTGTCGTTGGACAAATAATTTTCTTTTTTTTTCTTGTGACATTGAGATGGTCTTCATAAATGTAGCATACTCTGGATAAATACTATCTATTAAATAGTACTTAATATTATATAGGGTTCTATTCACTGTCTATTACACTACGGGAGCTTGTCTTGACAAAACGTCATCAAACACATTGGACGTGTTTAAAACATTAATATCATTATTTGAACTTGTAATGCCAAAAAATACATGTCAAATCCACTAGACTTGTGATGTCAAAAATTCAAGCATGATTGTTGTTTTGTCTTGATCACCTTGACAAAATTGACCTTTCCATGTGACTTGACATTTTTTTTCATTCTCAATGCATTCAATCAATAAAACCTAACATACCTAAAAAGTTATGTGTCGCTCCTATTTGTAGTAATCGTTCAATGTCTTCATTATTATACCTCCTAAGGTACTCATCCCCAAATATTGCACACATGCCTGATTCAAATCTTTCTAAGCTCTCCACTATAGTGTTTTTGCCAATTAGAATATTGTCATCCATGTTGTCAACACGTAATCCATATTTCAATATATGAATAATGGCAATACTCTTTTGCAACAATGATAGGCCCTTTCTACAATTGCATCAACCCTTATTTGGAAGTACTCATCATGATTGTGGAGGGCCTCTACAACACGAAGGAATACATGTCTTCACATTTGAAACCTCCTACAAAATTGCATCTCTAAGTATACAAGATTTTCATAGAAGTAGTCATTGAACAATTGATCATAACCTTTCTCACAACATTGATTTATCATTATTCTTCTTCGTCTATGCCCAGTGGTGTTGTCAAGTTGTTTTTGCCTATCAAGTATTAGTCTCATTTCTTCTTCCTCAATGTTGTCTCCAAGTTGTTCATCTACGATTTGTTTCCAAATTGTACTAAAGTTAGTGTTTGAATCCATTATATAGGTTATTGAAGTGTAATAAAATGAGAGGAAAATTTTTCATAATTTAATAAGATATGAGAATGAAAGAATAGTGCACAATTATATAGGATTTTTCATAACAACTAGTTTCATAACAGCTAGTTTCACAACAACTAGTACATAACAAATAATTTAAATGAAAATACAACATTAGTTTAGTTTCCTAACTTGCGTCTAATAAATTTACAATACAATTCATGGTCGTGGCGTTGGCTCTCAAACATGTCAGATGTATCCTTCATAAAGATTTCATACATCATGTATATGTTCTCTGTCTCCTATGACTCAACTACTTTTGTAGTGACATCATTTTCCCCTTATTGCATTTTCTAAGCCAGAAAAATCAACTTTGTTAGAAGTAGTCGCAACTCATTTACTTCTTAGACAAGTCATTGGTGATGTCGTGTCATATTCTAAACAATTGATCAACATCTCTAGGTCAGAAGATGGTGAGTATGTGTCCACAGCAAATACCTTTGTTCTTTTATAACACTTTTCCATAAATTTTGCATTTCATTTTGGTTCATCTCTTAATAATTGTCATGCATGCTCAAGTTCAAATTTTTTGTCTATATCATATGAATAAATCATATACACGTCAACCATAATGTCCTTCTTCAAACTTCCACTTTTCTTTTGATGAACAACTTATTTATAACAACTAATAAACTTTTGAGCCATACGGTGGATTCGTTTCCAACAAGATTTCAATTGAATTGATTTCCTTTCCAAAAAATGCTTGTAATCTTCATTATATGCATTTTTAATTCTTGCCTACAAATCAAGTGATGATTGGTCAACTCCTACAATTGCATCCTTCGACACATTCAAGATTGATCATATAAGAATTATGTCTTCTTCCATCGAAAACCTAACACAATTTTTTCTAAGTCGAATTATCTCCTCCTTCATCTAGCATAATATTTTCTACATCAACTTGAAACTTAGACATAGACTCATATGGTGATTCAGGTTCGTCATTAAGAGGCTTTATATTAGATAAAGGAGACCTACAGCACATGATGGGGTAGGTTAGAGGTGATGGATACATAAAATATTGAGAAAGTTGTCACCCGTAAGAGTGACTGATTTTGTAAATAATTTATGTAACAGTAATAATTAAATTGGTTGAGATCCATGTAACAAGGAAAAAAATTGGGACTTGATAACAAAAAAAAAAAAAGAATTATAAGTTGAGAAATTATGTGCCTAATGATGTAAAATAGAGGCTTATTTATATTCAAGCTTTAACAATAACATGTCTCAACGGTAAATAAAAAATAAAAAAATCATGCTCTCAACGGTTACAAGATATGACCAGTCATAAATTTTGATTAAAACTAACATTAATAAAAATAGAAATATGTAATAAAAATCACATCCAATGCTTTGTGCCTATCAAATAAATATGTGCATATTACACTTTTGTGCAGACTACAATTGTTAATAAACATGGCAAGCAATTTTTTATTATTTTTAATAAAAATGGAAACCAATCTATATTGAAAGTGTGTGATTTGTGTCGTTTTATATTTCTTGTGTCTATAGAATCTTCATTTTATTACAGATCAATTTCATTTATTTTAATTTGAATATGTGAGTTGTAATTTTCAGTGTCCTTTGATGCTTTTCCAATTAATTTGCATGTAATTTTTGTTCAGATTTTTAATTTGGAAGGTACTTTTTATTAATAAAAAATGGTTAAACAATATTGAATCTGTGAGTTGAATGTTGTTGTACTGGTTATTCACAATGTTGAATTTGTTGTATTTTCTTGTTTTGTTCTTCTGGCTTTGATTCATTATTGTTTTTTTTTTTTCTCTTTTTTTCTACATGAGTTGTTGATGCAGTAAAATTGTTTTTTTAATCACAAGCAATCGTATCTTCCATAAGACACGATTCTAATTGTTAAAATACACGTCTTGCCACGTAGATTGTCTCTAATGGGCCAAATTTTTAAGATACGATTCCTTAAAGTTAAGAAATCCATAAGAAACCAATGTTGGAAATGCTCTTAGATGCAAATTCAAACACACAAGAGTGTGTTCGCACACACGTTTTTCACGTTTAATAAAAAAAAAATTGTAAGAGTAAAATTCCATTGAAAAGTGGAATGACTGTGAATTTTATTTAAAAATGTCAAAATATAATCGATGAGGAACCAAAATTTCACTTTAGTCATAGTAGAGAGAGAAAAAATACAATTTAATTTAATTAAAAATCTTCGAGTATTAATTGTGCTATATATAATCTAAATTATGTACCAGTTAAATTCATGAAGGTCAATGTTTTTTTTTTTTCAATGAAGATACAAGAGCTAGAATTTTTGTCAACTAAAATTACTAGTGATTCAAATTCGATCTTGTTCTTCCACTTCCATGTTAATATGACTTAAATATATTTCTATTTTTTAAAACATGACCTTTATCAAATCATTTTGTGTTTACTTAAGTCCTTCAAATTATAGAAAATTATTTGTTGTTAATTTTTAAAGAATTGGAAATACATTAATTTTATTAAATATACAAATAAAGTAAAGCAATATTTAAATAAAGACATAAAACAAGAGCATGTTTTCAAGAAAAAAAAACGTAAACTTATTAAAATTTTCGGTTTAATTTGGATGCTTTTTTATCAGACAATCATGGTATCATTTGTGTTATCTATTAAGTAAATAATTAATTTTTAATAAATTTTAAGTCATCATAAACATTGTTTATTCACATGTCCTACAAACATGATAATAATGATTACCATATATTAGGTTTTTTAATATTTAGTCACAAAATATAAGGAATTAATTACGTAATATTTAATTGGAACCCTGGCTTTGATATAATATATGTCATCTCAATATATTTGTCTCTTTATTTAATTTTAACATTTTAAAAAAAAATACTTTTTAATCAAATAAATAATCT
>JAMLFT010003256.1:0-22581 GCA_026544285.1 Pachyrhizus erosus | reverse complement strand
AATGAATTAATTGTGTTATTTATTTGATTTCATGATAAAATTTAGAATTTATATTTTGTATTTAAATATATTTGATTTTGTGATGGTTAGTTAATTAAATAAATTGTTAGTCATAAAAAATTGATTTTCAGATAAAATATTAACTAATTAAGATACTAAAACATAAAATAATTAATAAGAGATTAATTAAATTAAATTATTAAACAAAAATAATTAATTAAAATAGGAATATACTCAATAAGCTAGTCGATGAAAATTATACAAGATGGGTCTAGACCTAGATTAATTGGGTTTCATATAAGTCCAATTAAAACAAAAATTAGAGACACTTAAATAGAGAGATAGATGCCAAAAACTTTAAGGTAGTAGTAGGGAGGGGGTTTGTGTCTTTAAGTAGGAAATTAGAAGAAAGACTATTGATCCTCATCCACTCTAATTTTAAACATTTCTCTTATCTCTTAAAACTTTTCTTCTCCCTCTTTATTTTAAAAAAAAAAAATCTCAAATTTTCAGAACATCCAACCATTAAAATTTCTCAAATCAAAGTATAATACTAAGGATTCAAAAAGTTTTCTATTGATACCTCTCGTCAAGTGTTTAAAGCAAAGATTAAAGAGGTATGAGAGGTTTTTGCCTATCATTGGTTGATGATTATTTTTATGATTTTTCTGTTTATGACTTTTTTTGGTCATAAATTTTCATGTTGTTTTGATAAAATTGTTATAAGAGAGATAATGAGTACTTAGTGATTGAAAACTATTGTTATAATTAGATTCTTTAAAAATACTTGTGAGTTGATTCTTTTATGAAGACAGTATTTTTAAAAATTTTAGGACCTCTCAATTCATTTTTAATCTTTTTTAATTTTTATGTCATTTAATATTTTTAAATTAATTATCTTTTGAGGATGTTCAACCTACCTAAGACCTTGATAAAATTATAGAAAATTATTTCTATCCAATTTTGGAAAACTGGAAACATGGTAATGATTCTTAAAGTATGAGAATGATCTTTGATTTTTCTTGTAATTAATTTTGGGGTTATTCTTAAAAAAAGTATTGTTAAATTTCTAGAATTATGACCAAGAGATAAAATAATTGCTAGAAAATAATTGCAGTAAGGATTATAGCTTGAGAAATATCTTGTGAGCTTATGATGTCCTTTAGACCTACTGGTAATTTATTTATGATTTTTGGAACTTGTTTAATATTTATTAAAATTAGATAGTCAAATGCCCTATTTTGGACAATTAGCATTAACAAAATGAAAAATGGTGGTGAAAAAATTTAATTGGACTTGGAAATTTAATATGCGACCTTGAGACACAAAAGATTACTTCTATAAAAAAAATTAGGATAATTAGACATGATTAGGTACTTTTAGTATTTTTGAGAATTCAAAAAATAGACAATAGCTCATAATGAAAATTAATTAGAAAATTATATTAATTATTAAAAATAAATTATGAGAAGTTTTACCAATATTAATAAGTGGTGAGGAGTTATATTGTTCATTTTCATAACAATTGAATATGTTTTGTTATTTTTCATATTTATTAGACTCATTAAACTCTATTAGAAGTTTGTGAGTAGGGATCAATGATATGTAGTTTTTTTAATGATTGTAATTTAACTTAAAAATTTGTTTTGGATGGTCAAACCTTCAAAGGAAACTTTATATAATATTGTGATGACATTATGAGATTGTTGACTTTGACTGTTGACTAATGGTTTTGACTTTGACTTTTATCTATTGACTATTGACTTTTATTTATTAAATCGCTTGGACCTTGGAGGCCAAGGGAAACTCTTAGGCAATATGTTCTAAATACTCGACTATAATATGTGCAATATTAAATGTTTGATTTAAGAAAAATGAGAGTTTTGAATTCTCATTGGATAAATGGACTCATGAAAAGGGAGTGCATTCAATAAAAATGGGAATGACCTCAAGTAATTTGACATTCACTACGAAAGTAGTAAATCAATAGTAAATGAAAATGTATTAAATGAAACAAAATAATAAATGATAGGAGTTAGAGCTTGTGTATAAATACTCGAGAACATGATGCAAGATGAACAGTACTTATGCGATGGACACAAAATATTGTGAATTTGATGGAAATCATAAAACTAAGTGTAGTAGGGAATTTCATAAGACTTTTGAATATGCTTAATTATGAATATTATTCGCAAAGAGATAAGGAAAATTGGTGTGACCTTGTGATATTGAAAGTGATGAAATATTCTATATTTTTAATTGGTGAGGATGTGTGGGATAAGAGTAATATTTTTGTGTGGGCCGTATGTAGACAATGAAAAGGAAGATGTTTGAGACGAAACAAGATGTAACAAATATAATAGTCCTTCGGGTGAGGTGACATGTGGAAAATTTGTAGTGACATTTTGAAATGTGTTGTGGACAATAAGACCATAGTTGTAATTAACGTCGAATTGTAAACCACTAAGTTTGA
This sequence comes from Pachyrhizus erosus, assembly GCA_026544285.1. Classification (NCBI taxonomy): domain Eukaryota; kingdom Viridiplantae; phylum Streptophyta; class Magnoliopsida; order Fabales; family Fabaceae; genus Pachyrhizus; species Pachyrhizus erosus. The sequence goes on along the minus strand of JAMLFT010003256.1, from coordinate 20,108 downwards.
AAGAGAGGTTATAATCTTGTTGTATACTACAAGTGTATGTGCATGTAAATGGTCGCTATTGTATATCATGAGCATGAATGGTCACACAAACTCATAATTAATAAAACTAAATGAAGATTTTAAGTTGAAGAAACAGTCTTTAGAACTTGTAGGGATGGCATGACAAATTGGTACCTGATGGATTTGATAGTGGGTTAACAAACCTTGGGGATGGGCGCCGAGTGCAAGGAGTTTTGCATAAAACTAACTTGGCAATCCCGATCATATGACAAGATAATTTCAACCAATAAGAACCTTACTTGAGTATTGAGGTGAGAACGAACTCCTAATAAGTTATCTATTAAAGTAAAGTAAGACCATTGAGTTTCAACGGTTCTAGTGGCAGTGGATTTGTATAAGTTAAAATATGAACTAAATAAATAAATCGAGACGTGTGAGATTCAAAAAAGAGTTATGTAGGAGAATTGTGTTTGTGTTTATGATCTGATTGTTTGTGAGAGGTGGAAGACTCACTAATGTGTTTGTTTTATTTTTTATAGAAGGTAATGGCAAGTAAACAACCAATATATGAACTGCGGGTGACACTCCATGATGAAGAATGGACCCATAATGACCACTTTAAGGAGAATCATTTAGTAAGAACACTTTGTATACATATCGTGTCGACAGGAACAAATAACATATTGTTAACGATCGAGTTGAACATATAGCACATTTAACATATGCCACCATATTTCCAAACAGATCGACCGATGTTAGACACTTTATCTTCTTCTTCTTTTCCTTCATCGAATGGGGTTGCATCTCCTGGTCTTGTGTCTGCTCATTGGACTTTTCCTCCATACTTGATTATATCTCATTTGTCACTCACCAAGAGTAATGCTAGACAAATGACTGTACGAGGATGATTTGGTAGACGACGACAATGTTGAGGAAAAGGGTTCTAAGATGCCGATTATAGAGGAATTTAGATCAAATATGCAAGTTTTTTAGAATCCAATTGATGACAAGGAGAGGATTTTGAGGCACTAGCAACTAATGATTTTCCGAAGAAAGATCCTGAAGAGGATCTCGAGGAGGATTCGCAAGAGGATACTTCTTAGGGATCTTTGTAAGGATTTTCTAACGGTTAGGATTAGGTTAGGCAAATGACAGAGATGTTACTTTGATTACAAAGACCATTATTTTGAATTATATATGTTTTTTAATAGACCTAGTATTTAGACTTGTAATTAATTTCTATAATCTTTTACTATTAGTTTGTGTTAGAAAGTACGATAGATTTATGTAAATAATTAACCTTTGTTAAGAAACATGACTTTTATTTATTTTGAAGACTTTATGTGTGTGTGTTAAGACACATGACTTATGCATGTTTATAAATAACGTATGATGAATGTGTTCAGTTATGAAAATATTTTCTTTTTGATATGGTAAAGTACTTTAAGAATGTTGAGATAATTATATGAAAGTTTTTATAAAAATAGAATGACCTGATTTTCAATTTAACAACACAACTAAAAAGAAAATATATTATTTATTATGTTACAATTAAGGACGTTACAGAAGGTGTTTGTGACGAACAACTACGAGGCTCCAACTCACCCAATTGCACTATTCCATGCTTTGACCATTTTGAGTTGTTCTTATGAAAATACAAATTAATATATTTACACTTTCATCATGATTCAAAGATAGAACAAAAAATATGAGATGGGGTGGTTCAAATGAAATGAATGAAATACAAAGAGATACAATAATTTTAAAATGAAGAAGGATATACTTCAAAATTAAAATACAAAATAAGGATATAATTAAAAATGGGAGATATACTTAATAACAACTTTACTTATTTATTCTTTATTTATTTAAGGCTACCAGCCCTACTTCAAATTAAAATAATTAATTGTGTATTTTTTTACATGTTATTGGTTAATGTAAGGCCCAAAGAAAGCCTCTAAGGTAGGATCAAGCATGTTCGTGTAAAGTCCAAATGGTGCATCTAAGGTTTTCTTTTTTTAAGGCTTTGTTTTTTAAGGCTATCCCACCCAAATATAGTTTAAGATAATTAATTGTTTTTTAATGTATTGTTTTTCGTTTTCATTTTAATAAACAATTAAGAGACATGATTAATGATCATTATTATTTAATTCTCAGATTTTCTTAAGGCAACCAATATTTTTAAAATAAATTAAATTTTACATAATGAGTTAACAAAACTTTTTCCAAAATCATCGTAAGCAATTAAGAGATTATATTTTCACATTAAATGATGTTGTCAAAGGTCAATTAAACGTCAAAATTAAATGCATCAAAGTTAATAAAGAAACTGCACACTCACATTGCATATTCAATGACACTACATCTTCATATTCGGTGAAAATGGAGTTCATTATACTTGCCTTCATCTTCACATTTTTGTTCATCTTCATATTGGTTGCTCTCCTGCGTGCTGCTCTTGTTCATCTTCATATTTCCGCTATTCGACTCCCTCTCGCACATGCTGATATTGGGTTTCGTCAACCAACACCAATCGTAGACTCCACTGACTCTGTTGGTGACACCACTGATACTGTCATGAACTCCACCAATACTGGAGTCAACTCCTTCTCCACAATATCATCACCACCAATGTTTGAACCACGATTGAAGGCTGTTGGAAAAAGAGTTTTAGTGTGGGAACAAGCCTCTAAGAACCCTTATGAGGACTTTCGACAATCCATCCAAGAGTTGATTGAGGCCTATCCCGAGTTGGCAAACTCTAACAACATGAGTGAGCTTTTTTACCAGTATCTTGAGTTCAACCCAGAGAGCCTGCACCCTTACATCCTTCGCGCTTTTGCTGATTTTTCCATTGACCTTACTTTACAGGGGGTGGTTTGAAGTCTCTATAAACAATTACTGTTATGGGTGGGTTTTTCATAAACCTTTGTTGCTTTTTTTTATACACCTACCTCTAATGTTGGCTTTTATCGAAGTATTTTGTTGCTTCATTCTATGGTGTTTAGGTATGGTTTACTTTAAAGAAAGAAATAACGAATATTGAAAAGTAATCCTTCCTAACTATTATTATTAAAAAAAAGTTACTCATAGTTACATAAATTTTACCTTTTAATATTATATTTAAATATGATTATTTTTAGTTCCTGTATGAATATTTTTAGATTTATTTTAGTCTCTATCATTACAAAATAACAAAGATTAAAAAAAAATATTTATGCAATAATAAAAATTAAAAGGAATTTAAAAGTACTTAGTAATAATTAAAAGAGATGATTTTTAAGTATAAGAATTAAAAGAAAATTTATTTAGTTATAAAGATTAAATGAATAATCTTTTTACTATTAATAAAGAAAGAAACCCCCCATGATATTGAACAATTAAAGCACAAGAAAGATGAAGTAAATAATCTAGTAAAAAAAAAGCTAAACAATCCATAATGATAAACAATTTATAAATTTCAATAATATTTTTCCAAAGAATTTTTCAACAACCAATTATATTTCTACTAGTATATCATGATTGATAAAGTTGACAAGGAAAAACATCATTCAATTTTGATGATAACTTGTACAAGAGTATTTATGCATATCTTGGCCAAATTCTATATCTTATTTTTTTTTTCAAATTAAGAATTGTTTTAGCCCGTAGAAAGATTATCAATAACAATGTGATAGAAGCTCTAATGTTTAGTTATTTTACTAATGTCTTCTTAACCAAATGGTTGTTCCTTAACATACATATGTATATCATCAGCATTTGTCAAACCATCTAGTGATACTCAATCTATGTTATTAAAATTGGCTTGGGCCAACCAATTGAACTAGTTTGATCGAAAATCAGACATAATATTAGTTTGATTGAGTTAATGGATCGAATATAGTATTTACTTGGTGATTACATCATAAAATTGAGGTTAAACTTATGAAACTTGTCCAGGTGGACTACTAAAATGTGTGCACCCCACATATTATTTTCAAATTTTCATCTATTGAGGCATGTTGTGCAATTAGTGTTTATTCACTTGATACAACTAGCATTTCTTATATGAGAGATGGAAAGATTAGACAAACAAAATCTTTTATTAAATCTTTCTTGTCTATTTAAGTATATTATTCTTACAGTTTTACTTTTAAAAAAATTAGTCACATTTTGTTTATTGTTTAGATAGATTTTTCAATAAGCATTTATAGAAAAAATTGAAAAATAAAATAAACAATTTTTTTATAACTAAAATTAAATCTTGCACTTCAATTCTATAGGACTTTTCTCATTTAACTTCTTTAAAAAATAATTTTAACTTATGAAAAATTTAACTTATTTTTTCTTCTATAAATATTAATTGAGAAATCTATCCAAAAAAGCCTAACACATGCATTATGCATGATGAAATAAGGATGTTGTTGTCACTTCAAAAAGAAATTGTTCAACAGTTTACTAAGCTAGTTAAGGATTCGTTTGGGGTGATTGTGAGTTTATGATTTTTTGTTTTCAAATGCAATTTTCAAAACAAAACAAGTTTGACAAAAATGAAATTGAAATTATTTTTAACTCAATTTCAAAACATTAACATTTATTTTCAAAATCAAGAAAAAAGATTTGTGAATTTAATTTTTAGTTTTAAAAAACACATTTTTACTACCTTTGATAATGACTCTTCTAATCATTGTCATCATCACCCTTATCATCGTTAATATAAACACTCACTCCAGATACCGTCATATTCTATTGTCACCACTACTATAGTCACCACCACTTTCGTCATTGTCATCATTATCATTAACACTACTATTATTGTTATCACTACCATCACAACATTAATATTTTTTAATGTAATTATTATTCATTCATATATATTTTTTTGTTTAATAAAAACTAAACATAAGTTGTAGAAAAATTTATTTTATATACATATTTATTATTACTATTGTTATTATGATTGTATTATTTTATTATTTATATATTTATTTTTTTTATAAAAATTTATATTTTTTAATTTTTATTATTTTTTAGAAGTTATAATTATTTTTATTTATAATTATTTTATATATTGTTACTTTTTTAGATTACATTATTTCATGATAAAACAAAATAAGATATAATAATTGACTTGTTTTATTCATCTTCAATTTGTAATAATTTTTTAAAAATTTTAAAAAATGAAACGAAAAACTCAAAACTAAAATTGATCTTGATTTTTTAAAATTTTAAAACAAAAAATTACTCTAAATAGAACTTAAATTTTAAAAATTTCAGTTACTAATTTATAGCTTATATAATTAATAAGTTTACATAATAGTCCTAAAAACAATGAAATTCGAAGGAGAAACCCAAAAACAAAATCTTATAAAATTATTAACAAAATCCAACAATAAACATAATACGCAATCAAATAAAATTACTATTCATGTATCATATATGGACAATTACTTAAAACATTCAATTTTTTATTTGGTACATTTTATAATTAAAAATTAAGATATAAACGTCTTTATTATCTATACTCAAGCATCTTAAATAAATTAAAATTTTTTAATTATATTACTGATAGAACAATTCGTAAAACATATAAATTATGAATTGTTCAATTTATATTTATATTTTAAGACTTATGAATCAAATATTTTATAATTCTTCTAATATAATTACAATTAATAATTATAAAACATATACACTATTTATATTAGAAGACTTGTGGATTAATTAATTGTAGTTCTTCTAATATAATTATTGATTAAGTAATTCATAATAACATATATATTATAAATTACTTAATTTGTAATTAAATATTTTAACTATATTATAAATTAATTAATCCATAAAACATATATATTTATTTTAAGAATTACAAATTAAATATTTTATAATTTTTTAATATAATTACAATATATTTTATACATTACTTAATTCATAATTAAGAATCAATAATTAAAAAATATTATATTATTAAATCAAAATAAATAAAAATATTTTTAAAATATTAAAATTATAGATTACATCTGACAAAATATGGATACATTAAATAATTGCCCATATGTGTCTAAAGCGAGATTAGTTAGGTTCTTACATGCAAATCAAATTTTGTGTATAGCCATATACTCCCCACATAGTTTGTTTATGATAGTAATACTGCTCATTTTGTATGTCCGTTAATTCAACCGAAAAAAAATCTTTTTGTTCGTTGACTAAACAAACTTTTTGAACAAATTATTTTCTATTTTGACATTATTTTTCATAAAAAAATCAAATTAAATATCAAATTTTTTTCTTATCACATGAAAATTAAAAACACTTAGAGGAGCCCTCTCAACCTAAACTAGATCCCTTGAAATCCTTTCTTACAAATATAAAAATTTACGATAATTCACTCATATTATTCAACTAATTAAATTAAATCTCACTAATTAATGATGAATACCTATTCATCATTAATAGATATTTTTGTCAAATTTATCCATCAGTTTTAAAATTTCTTTATCTCATAATACCCAAAATATGTCATTTCAAAATTTTAAGAATTATTGTTAAAAGAAAAAAAAAAGGTTCTTTATATCTTTCATATATTTTATGAAGAAATTAAATTATTAAATATTTTAATTAAAAATAATTAATTGTTTTTCTTTCTTTTTTTCTAAACACTTTTTTATTCAACTGACGAATGGTGTCAAGAAAGTTAATTTTTCCTTCTTCTAAACTTGCAGTATTGAAGTTTAGATGACTATTACTTTATAACCGACAAATTAAAATACATAAGCTTTAAACAAAATAAGTATACACGAACATTTCACCTCAAGCACATTTTTTTTTACACCGTAAGTATCCGACGTTGTGTTTCACTCATTCTTTTCAGTGCATGTTTTGTGCTCCAGAGCAAGTTCATATTAAACTTATTAAATCGTGCAATTCTGCTTTCCAACTCAATAAACCAACATAATTTAAAAAGACTTCTCATTCCAACAAAATCAACCGAAGGGATTTCCAAGGACTACCCACAAATGTTACGCTCAAGTTCCTTAAAAGGACTTAGAATATTTAATTGGAATATATTAACTGTCATGCAATCATGAATTTTATATAATTGAAAATTATTAACTTCTATAAAAATAATTTTAAAAGTCCTATTCAGAATTATTTCTAATGTATTGATAGCAATGATACATAAACATAAAACTTACTTAAAAAGAAATTAATGATTATAAATTCATAGCACATGCCCCGTAGTATAGCATTATTTTCAAAACGTTAAAAAGATAAAATTGAAAAAAAAATAAAAAAAATCCGGAAGCGTTATAAGTTGTGATGTTCTCACTTCTGAATGCTTAAGTTAGCTGAAACAGCTGAGTGAACAAATTGAATTGGGAAAGAACAAGTTAGCATCCACCAAAGCCTGGACTCATCTTTATTCAGTACATTATCCTAACTACCCTTTTTCCATTATTAGACACCTCAGCTAGGCCCTCTTCCCAACAACACCAACATAATCAAGAGCCAAGACGCCCGCAATCACTGTCATGCAATTTTCACATGGACCCAAAACCCCCCACCACCACCACAGCCTTCAATAAGTCCACATTATTATCTTTTTTCAGTCACAACATTTTGTGTAAAGCTTCAACAACAAGTGCGTGGACAGCCCTCAGCTTCAACAAATGGAGCCTTGCACTGCATTGAAACTGCTCAGTGCTGAATAGCTTGCTTAACCTTTTTTTAATGTTATTTTTAGCTTTTTGTTTTGCCAAGTGGCCATGGAATAGGATCAATGTATTGTCCATTTATGATGCATCATGGTGGTGTGCATGATCTGACCTCATAGCATATCAACCATCAACGCTCACTACTCAGCAGCTTAAGGAGAGACATCATGAGTGGTCAGTGTAGCGGTGGGGACCACGAGGCAATGTAAATGGTCCCAACTTCCAGCCAAATCTACGACTATAGTTGCAACCTGAGGGAAATTTGAGAAACAAAATTACGAGAGTCAACAGGGAGTTGATATGTGACTCACCAGCCCCATCATCATCAAAAATACTACTCTGTGGGACCCAGTGGTGGGGTCGGTCGTACACATCAGCAAGGTTTAGGAGTAGAAGAACCCCTGTTGCCAAGAGGGATGCTGGATATGCCTTGTTTGGCGAGCTCAGCCAACACACTATCCATGGAAGGAGGTTTGAGTCCTAAGGGCAATGGTAGCCATGGCTTGTTCATTGCTTCCTTCACTACCTTGTCTACCACCTCCTCTGCCTGCATGCATGCAACACAATGTATGAGCAACATTTCATTGCGTAATTTGGACCTTTTCACAAAAAGCCACTTTTGCACGTGCATAACTCAAACATTAGGCAAGTCCCATTAAGAAATGATCAATTCCCATTCAAATTCAATTATAACAGGTGAACAACCATGTGATTGAGCACTCGAAGAACTTTATCTATGTAGACACAATTGGTCGTCTAGAACTCTACTAAGTAGTTAGATAAACGGCTTTATTAGACTGGTTATTTTAAGATGCATGCTTGATGCAAAATATTGGAGATATTTTCTCAACTACATGCTTTATAAACGGCTTTATAAGACTGGTATTGCAATTCTTATTATTTTTCAACTGGAGAAAATTTCAAGATGACATGCTAGAAGGAAATTGAAAGGAAAGTACTGCATTACCGGATGATGTTCAAAGGAACTTCGTGGCATGGCGAATCTATAATCCACTGCTTTAGTATTGTGCAATCCAGGTATATTCTGCTATTTGATGAGAACATCTAATTAGCATCACTCTGGCAAATAATTTAATTAACTAGAAAGATAAATTATACAAACGTGTTTATATATTAACATATAGAAAGAGCATTGAAATGCAGTTCAAATGTTCAATTCGTTGATACTTACTTGATTGTAGGGAAAACAAGGAGCTTGAGGAGGTGGCAACAATGGGCATCCCCAAGCATCCACATGCACCTGAAACATTAAGTTAGTAAACATTTAACTGCAGACATAATTTCTACATAACAGACCACAAAGTAAACTGCACCAAGACTTTGGTTCCAAATAAAAAGAATACCCCCGGATAAGGCTTCCAGTGCCAACTTTCTGTGGGATGCCACATGGGATAAGCAGGAGGGCCCCAAATCTGTACACCAGATGTTTGACTGCCAGGTTGTCCCCACATAGGATATATAGGGGCCGGAGAAAGGGTGTGATTAGAATGATATGGGGAGTAGGCCATGATTGGTCTTTGCATATAATAGTTCTTTTGCATTGCATCTCTTTGATTATGCCATTTTCGATCTTCTTCCCCAGGTGCACTTTGTCTCTTGTGCATTCTATATTTCTGTTCAACATAAAGTTGTTACTAAATCATACCTACGAGGACACCAGTATATGTTTTTTTTTTACTATCAGAAAGGTGTTGAAAATAAAATAGTTATTTCACTGGCAACTTTTGAATAGAAACTGATATCTATAACCAGCAAGCAAAATAAGGACCTGAAGATGGCTTGCCACATTGTGCCTTGTCAGACCTTCCACTTTCATGATCTCCAATATTCTAGAAGGAATGGCTTGATCAATACCTAGTTGTTCGACCGCCTTTACAAATTTTTTATGCAGCTCAGGTGTCCAGTCTACCTGAAATCAAAACCATGTACCATAACTGCATTCAGATAATCATACCCGCAGATCATTTGTACTACCTTAAAAACAGTTGTATGGAAAAAATAAGGATAAGCAACAAACAACACAAAAATATATGAATTTACAGAAATGTGAACTAAGACTCCTTGAGACCAGATCGAAGTCTTTCAGGTGAAACAACAGTTCATGGATAAATATATAAGAAGTTTGATAACTGTTTCATTTTTAAGTTCAATAATTATTATGGATATGTAGATCATAAGATGCAGATCTAAGCCCCAGAATTTTGCCCTAACCAGACAACACATTCTATTTACAACTGAACACAAGGAAAGGAGGTGATGATTGGAGCCATGTTTTATCAAAAGCTATTATAGTAAGGATCCCATTGGAAGTGTCCTTCTAAGATTGACATTCATAGAGCATTTAATATTTGACAATTCCATTATGAAATTTCCTTTACTCACTTCATGATGATGGAGAGATGTCAGGTACAATGCTTTCTTTAATAATTCAAATCATGCAAATACAACATGTTGGAAACATTAACAGTTGAAACAAAACTTTTGAATATTTTGTAGTTACATGTGCCAAACTAGTGCCATTGATATATTGACTTTATGAGCATGCATAAGAAAATAAAAGGCAGTGTAAAGTGTTAATGTTGGTATTTTGCAACTCAGGGAAAGAGGTTCACATCATACAGTCACGTTTATGATAAGAAGAACTAATAGTCATAGTTCAACTTACTTTCATCTTCTTCCGATTAGCTTTAATCTCACATGAATCATTAAGTACACCCATTTTATTTGGAGATGCATTACCATCAGCAATGCTGAGAAACTTTTTATTATGTGGATTCAGTGAAACAGCGCTCTCACCCTTGAAACCATTGGCAAGATCCTCTTCCTCCTTAATCAGAGTCTTCTCGGGTTCCTTTGGTTGAGGAGAACTTTCGGCATTCAAATTCTCACATGAAGTTTCGACAGATTTACATTCCCCATCATGTTCCCCACATTCTTTTTCTGTTGAGCAATTAGTCTGCTCATGGCAATCTCCATCATCCAGTAACCTTGTCCCCTGTTTTAATTGTGGGGTCGAAGGAGCTGGATATTTATCACATACAGCAGATTGCTCATGGTCATTATCACTAAACCTGGACACATTCTCTAAATCAATTGAAATTGTACTTTTATCTTGTCCATTGTCTGTTTGGAGCTGCAGCATGGATTCTACAGATTCTTTGACAGGTTTTAGTGATTCAGACAGTACATTTGCCCCATCATTAAATGCCTGCTTGAAATTCAACCACGTTACAGACTACTTTATTCATTTTATTTTAAGAATAAATGTCATCATAACGTTACCAATGCCAACAAACCTTGTGAACAACATGCTGCCAAATATTTTTGAGCTTGTCCTCAGAGAGTGGTTTACTAAGAAACTCAACTGCACCAAGCTTAAAAAAGAAAATGGATCACAGATTAACGAGTTACACATCAACAATCAGGGGTAGATATAATCAGATATTAACTTGTATATACATTACTTGGGATGACTAAACCAAAATCATACCGCAATGCACTTCATCATGGTGTTCAGGCACTGGTTCTTTGAAGTCACTGCATGAAGAATTGTATCACTGGTTAGAAAATTTACAGCAAGTGTAAAACAGCCACAAAGTAAACTTTGTCATATTTCCCATGTCATGCCACCTTGTAGATCATTCATCCATTTCAATTCTGAAGAGCTTCACAGGGAGAAAAGAAGTTGCCAAACTATATAAAACTAAAGCAAGCAACGATCACAAAACAAATAAAAGAAAAGGGAGAGAAAAAAAAAAGAATTTATAAGTATTACTATTACTTTAATAAGTGGTAGTTAAAATTGAATCTGAAAGAAATGGTGATTTTCTTTCTTTCAGGAAGTAAATATTTCGGCAGACCTGCTGACTAGACAGTTGACTTGTAAACACCATTAAAATCGAATTGATCTTTTTTTTAATAGGAGAGGAGCAACAAAAATTACAATAATTTAACCCAGAAAAATTAGGCTTGGTTCTGTGCTTACTAATGGTAGGCAAGTCCTTTGCATTCTCAAGAAATTTGAAACCTCCAAGGCTACAGCTTGTACTCACCTAAAATTTAGATAGATTACAAATCACATCATCAAGGCTATATTATTTTAACAATGTAAAAGACATCAATTACAAGTTTAAGATATAGAATCGACAAAGTGAGACAAAAAGGGCCAACATCTTATCAAAATGCATACGGTGATAAAAGTTTTCACTTGTTATTAGCATTTCACAAATTACAAGATAGATGACTCCTTGAACGAAAGTATGTCTTACATAGTAAAGTCTGGAAGCACCTAACTATGATCAAGAGAACTATCAACTTCTTGATATTCACCTCATTTGAAACTAACACACTAGATAACATCTTTTTTTTTTTTTTTTTTCTGTTCAAATTTTACAACTATAACATGATGATTTGTCACTTATACTGAAAATAAAATTCATTACCTCCACTATGGCAACATGGAAGCCTTCAGGACTACTCAAGATTGCTGACAAGGCTTCATTCTCATCGTAGAAAGTAGAAACTGTCAAGAAATTCTGAGGCTTACTTAACAAATTAAAGGAATAAATAAAAATATAGAGGAAACAAGGAAAGGTGTGTGGTAGTAGGTGAAAAGAATGGTTTGAATTTAATTATATGACAGTCAAATTATATTCAGGTTGGTTCTTGAGATTTAATTTCATTAACACTTGGATTTGTGGAAACTTTAGTTTTCCATAATAAATTCCCATCTTATGCAGCCAACTAATTCATATTCACTTGGAAATTAAAAGGCAATCAAAATCCAAATGCACCAAAAACAGAATAGATTCAGTAGTTCAAAAAGTCGGATAACTGCCCATTCTTTTATCCTTAATACCTTTAGAATTTGGACCACTTCCAGTTTTCAGAACACTTAGGGGCATATAGTCTAAATCACAAATGAAAAGTTTTGCACCTTAACAAACCATCTAAAGAAACACCACATATGCTACCATCAAGCATCGAAGAAAGAGGGTAAAATCTAGAATTTTTTCTAACCTTCAATGAAATAAAATCTCAGGCCACAATTTCCCAAAGAACCAAATAAGAGTTATCTAAAGAAGTGCCACTTTAAAAGATGCCATTCTACAAGATGGGGACCAACTTTACCCACTAATTAAGGAAAGTGGGATTAGCTAGGCCGTAATGTCAAGTGGATGAGGAAGTGAAGCATACCAAAAAAACAAAAATTAAGAAGGGATCCAAAAAGTCTCACCATTATAGTCCATGGCCTCAAGATGTTCCCTTATCTCAGCAGCAGAACTACTATCTCCTTCAAGCAGAAGAACCCTAAGTCCCTTTGGGAAATCCTTCCATCCTTGTAAATCAATGGCAGTGCAAACCATAGCTGGTTTGGCATCGTCACTCAGTTCCCTACTGAAGTAACAGATCAATATTGCATATCAACACCGAATCCATTCTGCAAGATCCACGAGATGGCAAGCTTGAATTTTCCATAGAACAAAGAAAAAAGAGAAGCAGAAACTCCACAGAAACTTAAATTTGTTCACATGGTAAAAAGCTTCCAAATGTGGAATGCTAACTTGACATTTAAACGCGGAAGTTAAACTTAAACCCAAAACAAGGCTCAGTTTGAGAATCATAAGTTCTGATCATTCATGAAACAACTCTTAAATAAAAAAATAAAAAAAAAAACAGAAGATTCCTACTCATTTTTCCAGCACATTTCCTCCAAAAAAAGAAAATCAAAACCTGTACTTCATACCATAAACTGTAAAGATCTCATTTGCAAGTGAAATGAAACCTTCACAGAACAGTAAACGGACAAAGACACGTGTAAGATAATTAAGATCTTCAATTATCATAGGAAAACTTGACAAGAAACCGGGTCAGACAGCAATACAAAACCGTGAACCAACCCAGAAAAGAAGCAAACAGCCCAAAGTGGCAAACATAACATGCCATGCACATATTATAATCCAAAAAAGTCAAAGAGAAAAAAAAAAAGCAAAACAAAACCAACTGACTTCTCCAAAACTGAACATATGAATCGAGGGAGAATCAGCATGCACACGGAAAGTGGTTCTTTTCCAAGCCTTTTATTTTTTCCTAGTACCTTGGCTGAAAAGAAAATGTCCCACCAACTCCTCTTGCCAAAATTGTGTTCTTTCTGCTCTTATTCCATTAAACACAAACAAAGCAAATAGAGAGATGATAAGAAGAGGGAAAGGGAGGTGAGTAAGGAGGTTTAACTACGGTCGTTGAAGGGTGTCTGTGACTACTGAATAGTTGCCATCGGTCCTTAAGAACCACATAATATGCAGAAAAAGAGTCTCTCACTAAGGTCAATCAACCATTCTGCCACAATTTCAAGTCTCGTGTTCCAAATCTACCCTCACTTCTTACCATTTTTTTCTATAAAAAAAAAATTACATATTATTATTTCCTATATAATTTGAGTTCAAAATAAATACATTGTCTTTTACTATATAAAATTTGAGACTTCTTTTCTTTGATATCAAATTTAATATTTAATTTCTTGAAATTTTGACGCCAAAATAGTACAATGAACTTTGTCTACTAACCTCTTTATGTCTTGCATCATCACGACATAATCATGAACGCATAATTTTCCTTCATTTTCTAATAGCAGATGTATGTTAAAAATGATTTAGAAAAAACATTTTACTGATTTACTCTTTGTAATTTAGTTTAAATACGTTTTGTCCTTTGTGTTATGAAACAAACCAACAAATATATTCAGAACATAATTTTAGGAGGAATAAAATCAAAAGGAATCAAAGTAAAACTGAAATAGTTAAGAGAATGTTCATATATTGCTGCAAAGAAGCTTATTTAACCGTTCAAGAAAATAAAGAGAATAAAGCTTATAACGTTCATTAAAAATTAATTACGCGAATGGATATGCCTTTTTTGACATCTTCCTATCACTTAAACGACTAATTACGAAGGAAAAAACAAACAAATTTGTCTTTCTAATATATCTTTTTTTTACAACTTTGTACGACCTATTCAATTTTCTTTTGCATTTTCTTTGTGATTTTATTCTTCCTAGAAAAACTTAATTTTTATTACATTTGTTGTTTATAAGTTTCTTTAATACCAAAGTATTGATTAGATATACAATATTTACCCTATCCACACAAAAGAAGAGATTTGAAGATGATATTAGCTATTATGTTTAGATATACACTTCTGAAAAATTCAAACTCAATTTTATATTATATTGAGATTATAAATTTAACGTAACATGACCGATTAATAATTTTATCGTTTAAATATATAATTTGAAATTTGATATTTAAGTTTATAAAAAATATTATAACTTACATGACAACAATAAATGAATTACTTTTAAAGTGAAAGTATTTTTTTATTTATATATTTACAATATAGAAACCATGAAGTAAAAATATTTTTCATCAGTATTATCTAAATAAATTTTATTTTATCAACAAAATTTTTAATAAAAATATTCAAAGATAAATAACGTCATAATAAGCTCATTTTTATTAAATTTAAATTTATAATATATTTTTATTCAAATTTATGTTTATAAACTTTAATCCAAATATATAACTACTAGAAAAATACTATAATAACGTGAATTGAGTTTTTGAAGTTTTTATCTTCACAATTTTAATACATGTGTATCATTAAGATAATATAACATATCAAAGTATACAGTTATAATTTTTTGAGTAATCATAATATTAATATAAAATATTTATTAATTTTATTAATGATTAATTTTTGTTAGAGAATTTGAGTAATCATCTTTAATAATATTATATTTTTTAATTATATTTTTTATTCATAAAAATTGAATATGATGTTTTACTTAAAGAGGCCAAATTTAATTTTACTCAACATGTTGAGAAAGTTGAGAAAGTGTATGGTTGTATGGTAATAATGCGAAGACTAAAAAAAGATAATTGTTTAATTTCATAACTCAAGATATAAAGCACTTTCAAAATACAGTGCGTTATTAATGTGTACATATTGTTAGAAAATTGCTGAAATATACATGAAAAAATGGCTATGTGTGAACTGAAAGTTAAAAGCTAGATAAAGCTCAAAGTTAGTGTGTTAATTAATTAAGTTAAAAGTGTTTAGCAAAAATAGTTTTTGATCTAGTTCGTATTTATAAAATAATATAAAAACATATTTAGTTACTCAGTCATAATTTATACTTGACAAATTATATATTTTTGAATAATAATTATTTTTATATTTTAATTTATTTTAATAGTTTGCCATTTTAAAAATTAAGATAATGTTTTATTTTTTAAAATATTTATATTAAATAAAATAAGATGATATATAAACAATTTATATTATAATTTTGATAACTTTTTATTATAAATAAATAATGTTCAATAAGAGAAAGAGGTGAAACTGCGAAAGTGTAGGCATGTGTTCCGATTTTTTTTAACATAACAGTGAAAAGTAATTTCACTGTGTCAAACACATTTACGTATTTCTTGTTAGTCAAATGACAACAGGGTAAGATGCCATTTCATAACATATGGACAGAGATGAGAATATATCATTTGCAATTCACAAACTAATATTTAAATTTAATCAACTTTGCTTAGTTGCTAGTACATGTTGAATTTGTAGAGAGGATTTGGATTCAACTGATAGGAGAGAAGGATTTTAAGTATAAGAAAGTTTTAAAACAATAAAAATTAGTTCATAACATCAAGGAACTAAAGATCCTAATGATGGTTAAGAAAAAATAATATACATGTCTTTTATACAAAAATTAGGTCAAAATATTATTTTAATTTAATATATTTTTGTGTTTTTACATTTTAATTTTTATATTTTAAAATATTTATTTTGATATTTTATGTTTACAAATAAATTAAAAATAATCTTTTGTCCGTTAATAATGATTAATAATAATCTTATTATTTTTTTAGTAATTCATTATGTGATAACTCAAACTCATAAAAAAACTATTTATCTAAAATATTTAATAGATATTAGATAATTTTTTATAATTTTTAAAATTGTTAAAAATTATCTATCTAAAATATTTAACAAGTACTAAACAATTTTAATAATTAAAATAATGACAATAATAATTTTTAAAAAATTTGAATCGTCAAAAATTGTTTAATACCTATCAAATATTTTAAATAACTGATTTTTTATAATTTAAGATGATAAAAAAAATAATTATAAAGAATATAATAAAATAATAATAAAATCAATATTATATTATTAATGAAATAGAGAATTATTTTGAATTTATTCACAAATATAAAAATTAAAACTGATATTTTATAATATTTTAAAATATAAAACTTTTAATTAAAAAATATGAAAACATAACTAATCAAAATAATATTTTAACTTAAAAATTATGAGTCACTTAGTTGTGAATCTACCGTGAGTTGGTTTACCAAACTTGGAAGTTAGGTGAATTTAGTATGCAAGTTTGCATATTATGTTTATTTGCATAATGTTTTCAAAACTTTTCTAGTTAGTTTCAAATTAAAAATAAAATTAGTTTTAAAATTTTGAATCAACACACAAGTAAAATACTTTACAAGAAATAAAAGGGGAAAAAAGTATAAAAATTGATCTACCGTTGAGCTGTTTAAATGCAGAATTAAATATATTTGTTAAAATATTAGCTCATACCAATTTTGGATTAAGGAACGAGTGGAATTGCATAGCCAGTTTCAATTAATTTAAAAATTAAATACTTCATTCCTTTAAAATTTCAATTATTGACGGAATAAAATGTTAAGTGCTTTTATGTTTTTAAAATAGAAGATGTGTTTTATTTTTATTTGTTAGTTTATATAAAATTTCAAAAAAAAAAAAAAACAGTAAAACATGCTTTATTTTTTCTTTTTACAAAATGTTAAAATGAATTAATTTGTTGGTAAAAAACTTAGAAAACCTACAAATGACAAAGATTACACAGCATTTAGCCTTTTCATCAGATTGATACAAGGTATGCTTAATGACCAACTCCCAAATTGAATTTGCCCCACCCCAAAAGGTAGAAAAAGTGAATATTTTTGCCTTGGCAGTGATCTCCCCAAAAACACAATAATCACCAATTTCTTTATATTAAATCAATGTAACAATAATTGCAAAAAGAAAATTGATATGACTTTTGACCCGCCTTAACAGTGTTTTGCTATCCTATTTCGTCCCATGTGATCATCATGTAAAATTTAGAGTGAGGCAAATGCTAAGGGAGTTTCCCTTCCCTTTCCCCACAAAATACCAGCATACGTTTCTTAGAGTCTAATTAAACTAATCACGTCTCTTAGACCAACATAGCTTTGAAAATTGACTCTCAGATGCACATGCAATAAATCATGAAGTTGATGGACACTACAACTAGATACATAAACATGCCACAGGACAAAGTTTTGGATAAATTGTTTGTCACATTATATCAATACAAACACGTCACAACAATATTGTAAAACAAACGGTTAAAAATACGGTACAAACATCAAACTTGTTTATCCAGTCATTTATGTAAATTGTATTTTACAAACTTATTTATCATTTGTCTCGGTAGAAAAAAAAATAAAAATATATATATATATATATATATTAACCAATTATACCGACACTTGAAAACCACGGTACGTAGAAGAAGGGCATTTTGGTCATTGAATGGTTGGTACTTGCTAGCCCAAACTTGAAGAGTTGCTTAAACATGTCGTCTTGGCAGTTAGTTCGTTAATTATAATGTAAGTAATTCGTAGTAATCACATGCACCTGTTTCCACTTCACTCATAACCACTCAAACAAGTTTCTAGTTGTAAGTTGTAACCAGCAAAAAAGTACGGTTATTTTACTGTGAAACAGAGTGAAAGGTAAAAAAATATCAATTTGAATATTAAATATTTTAATGTATATCTTTTAAAATAATTATTTTAAAAAATTACCGTGTATTATAATTTATGATTAAATTATAATATACAATGTTTTTTTTATGAATTTATAAAAATATGTATTCTATATGACTTTTAAAAAAACATGATATAATTTTTTTCAAAAGAAAACTTTTTAAGTTTAAGAGAAGTGTTTGTTTTTTAGGTTTTTCTTTTGATAAAACTTATTTAACTACTATAACTATTATTAGGCATGCTCTTAACTAAACACTTGTATAAGACGCAGAACTTAAAAAAAAAAAAAGTTTTAAATCTGAAAGTTTTAGATTACCTAAATTGAAATTTAACTTGTTATTTACTTAATGAATAGATGGTATTAATAATTGTATGTTATTCAACAATTAGTTTATACTTAAGTTGAAGAAAAAAATGAGTTTGAAAAAGATTAATAATTCAATTTAGCCCAAAATTGATTATATAAAAATTAGAAAAGTAAATTTTTAATTCCTATAAATATAGTTAAATTTAGTTTTATAAAGAAGATTAATGGTAATTATTTGTTTAAAGATAGTAAAATTTTGAAATCTTCAATAAAGAGGGATATTTTTAGAAAGTTTGTAGTGTCTGAAAATTTATTCTATTGTATCTTGGTATGTTTGGTTTTGTAGTGACCATAAAAATTTAATTTGTGTAAATAAATTTTATATTTTGATATTTTTTATTTAAATTTTTTATTTTAGTCTTTGATATCAAAAGTTTAACAAGTTGCGACAGAGCTTAAAAAACATATTGGAGGGGACAAAATTTTTTCAACTTTTATATTCTTGTTTGTTACTCAAATAAAAAATTAAAATTTTTATTTGTAATTTTTGTGAAAATATATATCAAAAGCATTAAGTTTTTTACACAGCAAAAATTGTGAGAATATGCCAAAAAAAAAATTGTATGAATTTTCCATTGAATTTAAGGAAATAAATTATTTTTATCAAAACTATAATATAAATTGTTTAACACTTTTGTAGAAGAATCTGCAAAAAAAAAAATCACAAAAATCATTGAAAACAAACCTATATAATAAATTTACAAGAGAAATGCATAGGTTTAAGTCATATTGTATAAGTTTCCCTTTATTACAAAATGTGGATATAAAAAATCAAAGAAAAACGGATTAGGAAAAGGTATAAAAATAGTTTTATATAATAAAAAGATGGCTAATTGATGAAATAGTTAATCTATCGAAAGGTTATTAAATCAATCGCAAGGATTTATGTTATAAAAAAAAACTATTGCAATATTAATATAAAATTGTCTATAAATATTATTATATATAAGAGAGTGTTAAGTAATAACTCTCTCTATTGTAATAAATTAAAACTACAAATTTGATACATATTATTATAAACAATGGCTAAAATTATTTTTTTGTTTTACCATTCAATTGTGATCTAAGTATCTATATTTATAATTATTATTTTTTATAATAAAAAATACTTATAATTACCTATCTTTATATATA
>JAMLFT010003255.1:0-22585 GCA_026544285.1 Pachyrhizus erosus | reverse complement strand
ATAATTTTTTATATCAAATAACAATTGATTATATAACAATAACATTAATAGTATATTAATTAGTCATATTATTAAATAATTTAACAAAATAATAATATGTAATTTTTATATAAATTATATTTTAAATTTTTCATCAATTAATTTAAAAATAGTTTAACTAAAAACAGTTACATATAATTATCTTATATACTTTTTTATGGCATGACAAACAATGAGTCATTAACATTATTGTTACGTTATTAACTAATTTTGTTATTTAAGAGTAAATATTACAATAAAAAAATAAATTATCATTTTAATCTTTTATTTTATAAAAGACTCAATTTTAGTTTCTTTATTTTTATCATAGTGATTTTATTTCTTTATTTTAAAAAATTAACAATTTTGATCCTATTGTTAAATTCTTAGTGTTGATCATTAATATTGATTAATTACATAGATGACATATTGGATTAAATAATAGTTTATTAACTAAATAAATGAGATTTTTATTTAAAAATAAAAAATATTAAAAAAATAGAAAAAAGATGTGAAAGACCCCATAAGTAGATGAAACATGACAAGAGGTTATCTTATTCCAAAAAAAAAATCTCTCTTTCTCTTTATGAATCTCACCTTCAATGGTTGTGGTTAAATTTTTTATGTTTGCGAATGTGAGAAAGTGTGGATATAATTTTGATTTTTCTTAGTTCAATGTTTGGGAGGTGTAGAAGCAAATAATTAAACAATTAGTAGGTTCAATTACACTTTGCAAAGGTTGTTTTTCATGTTGTGGATATCTTAGTCATATTTGCAAAATAATAGGGGTCCATTTTCATTTTTGGATGTCTTAAGTAGGTCGAGGTAAAGGTTTTACATTATCCCTAGTTGAATAGGTTGAAGTTATTTAATGGGAGAAGTACTGCAAGAATAACTTGTCTAATGTATTATTGTTGTTGAAGTCGAATAATGTCACGTGAATTTTCAGAAAAAATGTTACATTTTGAATACTAAAAACTATTGTTGGCTTAACAACCTTACAATATATAGAATAAAAAATAATAATTGATCCATGTTTTACATGGCCTATAACATGCATGACTAATTAACAAAAAAATTAACTCTTATTTGTATGTTCCTAAATAATAGGAATTTATCTAATAGACCAGTAAATAAAATAAAAAACCAAAAACAGTAAAGCAACTAACTACAACATTATCTCCCTTAAACTAAATATTTTATTAGTTTACCATTGAAGCATCAATCATTCCCATCATACTCTGTAATTTTAGGAACTACTCTATCTTTAGAGGCTTTGTCATTATGTCAGCAACCCATTTTTAAGATTTGCAGCAACTCAACTTCACAACTTTATCTCTTGTGAGATCTTTAAGAAAATGAAATACAATATCAAAACGTTTGTTTCTTTTGTGAAAAACAAAATTCTTATACAACTTTATAGTAGAGTTGTTGTCACATTAAATAAAAGTACTTCTTTCCTCTATATGACCAAGTTTCTCTAACACCCTTCTTAGCCAAACACATTAACAAGCACAAAGTGTAACAACCATGTACTCAACCTCAACAATACACAATGTCACTACAAGTTGTTTCTTAGAATATCATGAAACTGCTCCATAACTAATTAAGAAAACAAAGCCAGAAGTACTCTTTTAATCATTCAAATCACTGACAAAATCACGATTACTATAAGCCACTAGATTTGTGCAACCATTCTTTTTATAGAAAATTCCAAGCTTAGTCATACCTTTTAGTTGCCTTAATATTCTTTTTGCTACAAACAAATGAGATTTAGTTGGACAATACATGAATCTACTAATAAGACTTACTTCATACATCAAATTAGGTTGAGTTGTAGTCAAGTACATCAAACCATCAACCACCTGTTTGAACAAAGTTTCATCAACTCTAATTCTAGCTTCATCCTTTAACAATTTGTGCCTAAAACTATAAGATTATTCACTAAATTGCTTTTATCCATTCCAAACCTTACTAAAATGTCTTGGGCACACTTTCTCTTACACACAAAAATTCCATCTAAATTGTGTATCACCTCAACCCCAAAAAAATACCCTATCCTCCCCAAATCAATCATGTCAAATTCTAACATTACTAAATTCTTAAAATGATCACACATACTCTTATAATTTCTAGTATATATTAAATCATCAATATAGAGACTTGCTGTTAAAATTTTACCTCTTTCCTTTAACTTTGTGAACAATGTGTGTTCATATAAACACCTTTCAAAACCTTCTCGAACAAAAGAAGTCTCTATCTTATTATATCATGCCTTTGGTAAGGAATGCACTCTTTACATCTAGCTAAAAAACATCCCAACTACTTTGTGTTGTTAAAGCAAGTATTAATCAAATGGTGTCAAGTATGGCTACTAGTGCAAAAACTTTTGTATAATCAACTATATATTGTTGTGTATACATTTTTGCCTCTAACCTTGCTCTATACTTTACTACGTCTTTTTTCTCATTAAGTTTTATCTCAAAAACCCACTCAACTCCAATTGACTTCACTTCTTTTGGCAAAACAATTAACTCCCAAGGTTTTTTTTTTTAGTGACTTAATATTTGTTATCATTACATCCCTCAACTCCTTACTCTTGAGAACTTCTTCAAATGCGAGTGGGTCATCTTTAGTGTGCATTATCATAGCATTCATACCATCTTCATCTAACAAACCTTCACTTGTTTCATAGTTTGCCATCCAAGACAATGGTCTTTTTACCTTCCTTTCATTTAGAATTATTGAATCGTCCTTGTTTGGTTAACTAGAAGGAGAACCAATTTCATTAAAGTTTATTGTATCAACATCATTGCCACCAATTTCACTTGAGTTTCTTGTGTCTTCTCCTTCATTACTTTATACTCCATCTTTTATGTCACTTCCATCATTATCTTTCCACTTTAAAACTTCCAATCTACATTCTTCATTGCTTATACGACAATTTCAACATTCATTTCTTGAAAAATCACATCCCTGGTAATGATAATTTTCTTGGAAATTGGATCATATATTCTATGTCTTTGATTCATCATTTACTCTTAAGAAAACACATTTTCTGCTCTTGTCACCTAACTTACCTCTCTTATAGTCTGAAACATATGCATAAGTTACGCACCTAAAAACTTGAAAGTAATCAACCATTGGCTTTACACCACTCCATGCCTCTTTTAGGGTTTTGTTTTGCACAACCATAGTAAGACATCCATTAAGGATATGCACACTCCATTTTACAGATTCAGGCCAAGACATTTTAGGAAACTACTTATTGGCCAACATAAAACACACTATGTTTATTGTCATTCTATTTTTTCTCTCGACAACCCTCTTTTGTTGATGGGTACAGGTTGCAATCAATTGTTTAATAATGCCTTAATCCTTGAAAAATTCCTCTAACTCATTTGAAGTAAATTCGTCATCTTTATATGTCCTCAAGGAAGCAATATATGCATAGTCTCCATTTCAACACAAGCTTTAAAATTTCTAAGTATGCAAAAAGCATCAAATTTTTTTGTAAGAAATAAATCCAAGTTTAAGGAGTGAAATCATCAATAAATCTTAAGATGTACCTCTTATTACTATTTGATTTTGGTTTAATAAGCTTGCATATATTTGCATACACAAGGTGGGCCTATACCTAAATTGGGTCTTGTATGTGCCTAATTAAAAATCAAATAGAGACACAGAGAGAGGGGCATCAAAAATGGTTAGGAGGGTTATTGTAGGTTTTATTTGTATTTTAAATGTAGGAGTAAGAGAGAGAGAAAAACATTAGTAGTCATCCTAAAATTCTATATCTCTCTTTTACCTTCAAGAGTTTTCTTCTTCTTCTCCATTTTTGAAATTTTTCTTTTCTCAAATTTCAAATCATATAACCATTGGATTGAGTCAAGTTCCAAGTATATTATAAAGGGGTTAATAAGTTTTTCATCAACACCAACTATCAAGCATTTCAAGTTAGGAGAAAGGGGTATGGGGGGTCATCATTTTAATTTTTTTGTTGGTCATTTTTATAATTTTATTGTGTATTTAAATTTGTTTGTTTATGAGTTTTTATGTTGATTTGGTAAAAGTAATGTAAAAGGGATGTTGAGTAAAGGAATACTGGGTAACTACTATTATTATTTTTAATTATTTTTTAAACATATGTGCAAACTGATTCTATGTGAGAGGATGACATGCTTAAAGTTTTTAGGATCTTTAGATTTATCTGTATTTTTTTGAATTTTTTAAGGTCATTTGTTATTTTTAAGTTAATTTTATTGAATAGATGTTCAATCTATATGCAACCATAGAAAATTCTAGAAAAACTATTTTGATGAAATTTTGAAATATTAGAAGTACAGTGACGATATTTAGGGTATAGAGATGCTTTGTGAAATTTCTTGTATTTAATTATGAATTTTTTCTATCTTTAAATATGTATTCATTCATTTCATTTTATTCACTTTAAAATGTATACTTATAATTGAGACGACACTATGCTTATTTCTTGAAAATAATAAAAAATAATATGCTATATTTACTAAGTGAAATGCCACTTTTGAAATCAATCACAAAAGTATTTAAAAAAAATTGTAAAAATTCCTACATGTGTTTTTTTTACTTCACAATTTTTGCATAATTAAATTTAGTAACCCACTTAGAAAACAATTAAAGAACTTTAAATGTACATTTATAAAAATGAAGATTTAGGATGTTACGTAATCCAAATCTTCCCGTGTTGCCATGAAATTCTTATTTTTCTTTTTCTTCTTGAAGAAAATACTTGTTCTTCTCTTTACCTTTCTCTAGCTTAAGACATTCTAACTTAAAATGCCTAGGTTTCTTACACTTGTAACACAACGATGCACTATTGTCTTTGATTTCTTTCAAGAACTATTTAGAGTAATTCTATCATCAAGAGTCACCTTTCTTTTTTTCACATGAAATAGACCTTCCTTAGGATGAAAGAATTTTGTCTTCTTTAGACTCTTCTCCTTCACTTTGCACATTAGATGTTTCGTCCACGTTGAAAGCTTTTGATGAAGAACCTTTATTTGGCTTTTAAACATTGAGGGCTAAGGACTTTCCTTTTTTAGCTCATTCGTCTTGTTAAAGCTCTATCTCATAAACTCCTATGAAGATAATATGTCTAAATTTTTGGATGCTCTTAAGACTATTACTTGTGATTTCCAAGGTCTAGGTAAACTTCTTAAGATATTCTCAACATTATCAAAATTACCATAATATATGCCTAAAGATCTAAGCTCATCTAATATGGTCTAAAACTTACCAAACATACTTTATGTGCTTTCATGTTTTCCATATTAAACATTTCATATTGACACACAAGTAAACTTATTTCTTTTTACCTCAATAGAAAAATCACAAGTTATGGAAAAAATGTCCCATATCTATTTGACACTTGTAAAACTATGTGCCTTTGTATCTTTCTCTAGATAAGGTATACATGATGTCATTGTGAGCCTTTGAGTTCAACAAATACCTTTGTTTTTTTTTATCATCACTCCAACTACTACATAGGATTTTGTTTCAATCTTTATCTAAAGTATGTAATTGTCATTTTCTATAACATTACATGTGTCAATATGACATGACTCAAATCGTAATAATTGGATAAGATAAGATGAAAATATAAAAATCAAATATTAATAAGATAGAATAAAATATTCTAAATCTTCAAATTAAGTCAACTTTTATGGAGTTTATTTGAAGTTTTAAATGGACGAATTTTCCCTTTCGTGTCTTCATGAAAGTTTTAGAAAAGATTATCCTCAAAATTTGGATATTAAGTTTGCATTGATTTGATTTCCACAACTTCAAATATCTTCAAAATACTTAACTTGTGTCATGTTGTTAGTGATATCGACACTTGAAACTTTGTGACGTTTCTTCTCCATGATTTCATCCAAATTAGTTGATGCTCAGAAGACATGAAATTATAGTTCTTTGTTTTAGCTTTTCAGGGACACCTAATTTGTCAAAATTTGACCTACATCTAGTTATGTCATATGGAAGACCAAAATGTCAAAACAAGGGGAAGTACAAAAATTAATAATGATTATCAACTAATTATAATAAAGTTCACAAATGTAAAACTTAACCAAAATATTAATAATATTAAGA
The DNA here is from genome assembly GCA_026544285.1 of Pachyrhizus erosus. Classification (NCBI taxonomy): domain Eukaryota; kingdom Viridiplantae; phylum Streptophyta; class Magnoliopsida; order Fabales; family Fabaceae; genus Pachyrhizus; species Pachyrhizus erosus. The sequence continues at coordinate 16,438 of JAMLFT010003255.1, read as the reverse complement.
CCACATAAAAAGTTAAATAGGCTAAGTATAAACCGTAAATGAATATCTCAAAATTATTTTATCACACCAATAGTCCTACACAGGTTTGGGCGAGTGAGTTTTTAAAAAAAGTTAAAACATAATGAGTGTGCCCCTTAGGTTGAGAATTATGTTAGTTATAAATTTTTTATTAATAAGTTTGTTCATTGTTCTTGCTTGGGAACATGTAAGACCCAAAGTTACTTGTTCAACACTTGTTCACAAAGAACAAAGTTCCTTATGTTTAACTATGACATGAAAAACAAGATTGTGAACCAATATGATAATACTCTAATAATTGTAGAACACAGTAGTAGGAATGATAATGAATGATGTTAGCTCAAAAAGCAAGGTAAATTTCATAGAATTATTGCATAAACTTAAGCCAATTTATAATGTTTAGCTTTTGTAGTGGACTTAACAACCCCAAGTTCCTTTATACACCATCAAGAGACAAGAATGGGCCTAAGAAAGAGTGTATATTAGAAGTAGAACGTTTATCATCAAGACTACTTGTTCAATCAACACATCACAAAAGGCTTTCAAAGCCAAAGGGTGAAAAAGATTAAAAATAAATTCAAAACATAAAATAAAAGTCCTTTTGAGATACTTCAAAATTCTATTCACAATAATCTGTATGATTTAAAAGGGAAAGATATGTCAAAAAATTATAAGTAATTTTTTGATAAAAACTTACAAATAAAATCGTATATTTTGTATTTTATTTTTTTGTTTTTATATATTTAAATTCACTTATTTTAGTTTTTATGAAGTTCTTGAACACACCAATAAACTTACAAGATTTTTATATGTACCGTGAATCATTAATTTAGTTATGTACATAAAAACTTACTAAATATATTTTTATACATGTAAATATTTTAATTTTTATTACTCTTAACTCTCTTATACATTCATAAATTTAATCCTTATATATATAACACATTTTTAATTCAGTTTTTATATTGTAACACATTTTTAACTTAATTCTTTTATGAAAGGATCAAATTAAAAACACATTATACATATAAGACCAAATTAAAAATACTTTACACATATATAAATTAAATTAAAAATGCACTATAAATATAAAAACCATATTAAAAATACATTGTACGATAAAAAAAATAAATTAGTAACATTTACACGAGTACGGACCAATTTAATAAATTTTTGTATATATAATTTCAAATTAAAAATTCACTGAACACGAATAACGAATAGAAAATAAATTATATTGTTATTTGTTTTTTATAAATAACAAAATGCAATAGTTGACACAAGACGAGAGGGAGAGTGGGAAAGTTGAAAGTTGAAACCTAAACGGCGGGGAAAAGGGAAACGTCCCTGGCGGGAATAAACATAAAAAACGAAACCCATTTTCGATTAATTCATTCTTCTTCGCATCGCATAACCAACGCTTACTCTACTCTTCCGTTTCTAGGGTTTCGAAGATGTTCTCCAGCTCCCAATTCGACGCCACCACCGCCTTCTCCGGCGGTGGATTCATGTCCTCTCAGCCGTCAAATCTCAACGATTCCTCTCCCGCACCGCCAAAAGTACGTAATCTCTCTCTTCCCTTTCATTTTCCATTTATCTGCGAACGAAACCGCCTAAAGAAGAAGCATGCACTCAGAAAATTTTATTTTATATAATCATTATGTTTTTAAGAAGCAAGTTACTTTCTTTATAAATCAAATGTTTTGGTGATAACTTAATTAAGGCAATTAGAAATTATGGTTTATTTTTTATTTTTTTGTTTTCAAAGCAAAACTCTATGCTCGACTAATTGTGTTTTGTTCTTCGGTTGTTGAAGAGCCGTGAAACTCAGGGTTTGGTGCCGGTTACAGTTAAGCAGATAAGTGAGGCCTCTCAATCCGGTGATGAAAAGTCGAATTTCGTGATCAACGGTGTAGATCTGAACAATGTACGTGCTTTTGTAGTCAATATTTGAATGATTTTAACTTTTAATCTTTTATCTTACTAGGAATTTCAATGCCATGCTTCTTTGTTTAAAGATGTGAAGGGAAAAAAAATACAGAATTTAGATAAATGTATTATGTTGTATTTTTAACTTTAGAATTTAATTTATACGTATTGTTTGTGTAAGACTTTAAATTTATATTGGATGCACGAGTGATAAAGTTTTACACCATATAAATAAGCATGACACCACCATCAATCTAAAATCTTAAGGTATCAAGTTTGTGGGTCTTCCTCATTTCTTTATTTATATGTTGATTAACTTGTTCATTCTTACTCAATGTAGGATTTCACCTTCACACTTGTACTCCAACTACTTCTAATGTGTATAATTGAAATTCATATGTAGGATGTTTTTAATTTCTATTTTGGTTGACACATGAAAGTGAAGAGATCTTTGCATTGACAATACATGAAAATTAAACTCTTATTTTATATGTTTGTTTTAGAATGAATAATTGACTGTTATCTAATAACTAACAACTAATTATCATGTATAGTTTGATTGTTGACTTCTATAATATCTGCTTTTAAAAGTAAGGCCAATAATGATTTTTGATTAGTTGATAATGTAAATTATTTTTTATTGTCAATGTATGCTTATTAAACTCTTTGTTTTGTATATTTTTGGTTCAGGTAACACTGGTTGGGATGGTGTTTGAGAAAGCAGAGCGAAACACTGATGTCAGTTTTGTTTTGGATGATGGAACAGGACGAGTTAAATGTCGAAGATGGTATTTGGTGCAATTTTAAATGCTATTTCAGATTAAACTATATATCAAATTATGTGTGCTTGTGCTTGCTTTTCTGCTGATTATTTATGGCCTATTTGGGATAATTTTTCCCATTATAATTATATATGTTGTGAAAAGTGGTCTGAACTTTTTTTTTGGTTCTTTGATTAGGGTTAATGAGACTTTTGACACAAAGGAAATGGAGGCAGTAATGTAAGTTCATGATTATGGAAGCTTATATACCAGTTTGTGGTTGTTATATTTCTAACCTCATTATTAAATGATAGGAATGGTGTGTACGTTCGTGTTTATGGGCATTTGAAAAGCTTTCAAGGTGTTAGACAACTTGTCGCCTTCTCTGTCAGGCATGTGTGCTAGATCCCTTTTGTGTTGTATTGTATCAATTGTGCAGTGGCTGTGTATTTAGTATGTTTGTTGTCAGACAAATGTGATTTTCTCAAGTCTTCAATGAGATACATTAATAAACACAGGTTCAAGTTAGTTATGAAGAAGTTAATCCCAGTTTACATCATTAGTCATTACCTTAGCTATGTAATTGTAACTTGGAATGAGGTTATAGAATGCGTCTGGAGATTTTGGAGTCATGTTCTGTTCTGAGCATGGGGTGACACATATGTATGTATTTATGTATGTGTGGATGTATGCATAGACGTATTCCCTCATCATTCTGAACTTTAAATGCTCAAAACGTGAATCACTATATATTGAAGAACGGGGATGCTGTCAGGGTTGTTATTGTGGTTTGTCAGGTTCACCAATATTGAGACACTATTATGTATTAGGAAGAAATGGTGGATTCAACAGATGTATTATATCCAGACTAGTAGAGATGCTGATTGGGTTTGTTGCAACAGTATCCACTTTTTTGGGGGCTTGCTCCTAGGGTGAGGTGCTTCAATAAAGAAAAACACTGTTTGCCTAACTAAAGGCTTCATCAGTGAAAATTGAAATGGGGGAAGAGGGGGAGCAAGGGGGACAGGCAAGGAGTCGGATTAGTAGTGCCAGATCCAACTCTAAAATTGACTCAACAACTTACATTACATCCCCCTTTATTGCTAGTAGAACAAATGTAAAAGTGTTCTGTCTGGGCTTAGAACCATTTCATATAATAGAACTTCACTGATTATTGATTTCATTAATAATTCACCTAAAGTTGGAGTTAACTGAGCTAACATTTATAACCTTTGGCACAATTGATATCAAATCCTGACACTGAAATCAAAAGCTACATAATTTGTTGATGTTACTTGTCTTTCCTGTTGCTTTTCTGGGATTATATTATGCATGAGGTTAAAAATATCTTTGATGGTCAGAGACTGGCATATTTAACTACAACTTTTTCTTGGTTTTATTGTTGATGATATATGCCCTAGTGACCTTTCTGGTGGCATTTGGTTTTTAAAATTTCCCCCATGAACCACGATTATTTTGCTTGAAGATTGGTGGTTTGTTGGATTGATGGATTTATCTGGGAATTGCCAAGCGTTAGTGATATCTAGTTGTGGAAAAGTGATTTTTCAGATTATGATATATGCAATTTTCTTTGCTTTGAGAAAATGTTTTATATTGGGCAAATTGGCTAGCTGGTTTTATCATGCTTATTTCATGTTTGTGCTGTGTTTCACAGGCCCGTGACAAATTTTGATGAGATTCCATTTCACTTTATTGATTGCATACATAACCATCTCCGCTCCAAAATAAAGGTGCACACCTTTTTCATATACTACCTGAATACTTTTAGATCATAGTATCATGATTTATGGCAGTGGATAATGCATACACTTCACATGAATTTTGCAAATTGAGAATTGTGTATAATCCTTTTATAGGATCATTATAAGTGTTGGCAGTTGACATGCCCATCTATGTGCCTTGCTCAAGTGGACAGACATACTTGATTATTCAATATATATTTCTTTTTGTTTGGATTGTAGGTGGAAGGAATCACTTCAGCAAATCCTTCATCTATCTCTTCTTTGAACACTCCTGTCAAAAGTGCACCAAATGGAACTCAGGCAGTATCTTCAACTCCAGTATGAGATTTGATATGACAGTTGCTATTTGCTACAGTTGTTTAATTGGATTATATTGGGATTAATGATTCTATTTCCTCATCTCAGGTATATGCACAATATAGCGTGGATGGACTTAAGGATTGTGACAAATTGGTTATTGACTACCTGCAGCAGCATTCAGATATGTGAGTTACACATTCAAAATTTTGTTTGTACTTGATACTATTCATTTAATATTTTCAACAATTGTAGGATTATTTAGATTCCTATTACACTAAATTCACTTTTGTAAGTTATGATGCTGAACGATTTAAAAATTGGTTTTAAATTGCAGGTCAGATGAACGTGGAATACATGTTAATGAACTATCACGGGAGCTCAAGCTTCCATTAGACAAGATCATGTCAGTTCCGTTAATGTATCTTTTTTTGTCTTGATATGGTTATGCAAGGCATTTGCTCATGATGTAACTCAGCTGTTTATGATGCCAGGTTGTCGCTGAAGACTCTTGGAGACGATGGTTTAGTATACTCCACCATAGATGACTACCACTACAAACAAGCTTGATATTTATGTAATCTGAGGAATATAGCTAAGGATCGAACTGGATACTAGGTCATGAATAATGATTACTAGTTTCGAGATATGTAGATATGTTTCTAGATGAATTGATCTATTTATGCTCAAACCACAAGAATCACTACTGTTTACTTGTCAAATGATGTCAGGTTGCTTTGAATTTTTTTTTTTCATTTTTTTATTTCTTGGAAACGATTTTTGTTTTTAAATCTATATTTTGGAAAATATTCAGAATATAGGTAATGTTTTTAATGTTTCTGTTGAAAATCAGAATATAATATTTTGAGTTATTAATAATTATAGTTTATAAATACTTAATCTTTTATTTAAAGAAAATAAAATATTTTCTATTTCTTTTTTTTTTTTATTTTAACAATTTCATCGTTACCCAATTCTCAAAAAGATAAGGTAAGCCAAAAGAGTAATACAAATATGAGTAAACTACTATTTTTTACTCTGAAAATAGTGTTATTGCGTTGAAACTAAGAAAATTGCAAAGGTTTTAGGGGGTTTCTCTACTAAACCTTTATAGAAGCTCCAGCTTGCTATTCAATTGGCACAATGGTTTAGGAATTGTTAATTTACATAAACTCTGCGATACCCCTTATTCCAGTTACGAAAAGAACTTCAAACATTAACACACAACTTTGACTTAAATGTGCTGCATATACCAATTAAGGATTAACCTAGTGAGACATCTAACTCATACCCTCTGATGAGTCCACTTCGCACTTCCATCAGGGCTAGGAGGCCCTATTAAATTTCATCCATTCTCAGTACATCTATTTGTTGTACCTTTGGAATTTCAAGATTATATATATGTGAACAGGGTTCGCTGCCCTGTATACATTACGTACAAAATCCTTGATTCCCAAGCCTCAGGTTCCCTTGAAAGAATCATGGTGTCTATCCATGGTTGACTGGGCCCAACCCGAAGGTTTTCTTTAAGATTGTTCGGGATCAAGTGGCGGAGGTGGAGGGAAAAAGAAAATTGTAATATTTTTGTGGTGCCAAACAAAATTTCAATATCAAGGAGTGGAGAGCAAGTAATTCTTGCACGAGGCCTGTAAGCACAATAAATAAATATTTTAAGGTAATATTAAAAATAACTTCAATAACAGTTTTGTTCATTATTAATGCTTTAAGTTTTAACATATTTTAGGAAATGCAGTGTCGTGTGGCATTGGTGGCTATACCATGCAGTTAAGGAATAAGGAGTATTAATGGGATTGAACTAAATCATGGACTCCACAAACCAAATCAAATAAATTAAGTTTAATTTATATGTTTGGCTCTAAGGTAAACTAAACTAAAAGAAAATTTTTCATCTTCGGTTTGAGCATCAGTTCTGTGATTTAAAACCTGATCATCTGTTATCTGAACAATCAATTCCGCAGTGCCAAAACTGCCCCATTCAAGAATGTAGGACTAATCAATTAGAGGAAATGGGAATTAGAAAATAGTTTTCAGAAGAAAAAAACCATACATGCAGGCACTGTTTTATCCGACCATGGAGGAAATGTCATGCTAACAGGTTGCAGAAAAAATTCATCATTACAAACTTGACCATATTTGGAAAATGACAGTGTAATCTAAATAGACTGAACTTGAGCATATTTTTGAAAATGACAGTTTAATCAGATTGTTTTGGTTGATAACTTCCTTGGAAAATGACAGTGTAATCTAAAATTCTCCTATTTGTAAATTATGCATGGAAATTTTTTTTATCAAGAAAGTAAATATATCCTATAGCAAAATAAATATCTACCAAGGAGCTTAAAAAACATAGTAATTCTAAGCTTAACAACTATCATTTGGCAGATTGAAAGATGAAGACAACGACAACAAGAAGCAAGTCATTCTCCCATAGAAACTAATGCTCTGTGAAACATTCAGGTAACATTATATACATTTTATCACCTCATAAGCTGGTTTTATTTAAGATTTTCAAAGTAAATAAACATTTGCTTGACCTGTCAAAATAACTCAAATGGAAAGATTAAGTACCCAATGAACCTAATAAGCAATTAGGTATATAATTGGTAAATGAGATTGCCTACTTTCCTAAATATAAAATGAGACAACTCTGCAAGATATGAATCCTGGATATTGGTAATTTAATAAGAAAAAATAACTAATTAAATTCATAATAAAAACAAGAGTAAATTACACTAATTACTTCTGAAATTTTGTGAAATTGTACAAATACGTCTACTTTTTTCTACATCTATACCTACTAGTTTAATTTTTAAATAATATACACTGACACCTTTTATTCATTACACCAACTCTTTTTAATTGTTTAAAAAACATTACACTACACTCTTCTAATGGAAGATTATCGTAAATTTTAAAAAAATAAAAAATAGTTATGTAATTTCACAAAATTTCAGGAGTGATTAATATAATTTACTAAAAAACAAAGGTCCAGCATTATTAGTTTGGTATTTTTAAAGCATGCATAACTTTAACAGTCAAATTAAGTACTTTTCCCCCTACTCAATCAAATCTGTACCATTTCTTTTGACAGTCTGACATGTTTGAGTTAGATCCAATGGCATAGTACTAATACTGTTTGAGGCAGGGGGTACCTTCATCAAGATTCATTACTCTTTATACAAAATTAAGACACAAATAAAAGCAGCAACACGGCTCCCTGGTATGCACAACCTTTTCACTAAAACATGAGAATGTAAACAATCATCCAATAAACATAGTAATAAAAACAGCAAGGTCATCACCAATAATTAGGTGTACCTGCAATGGGCAGTCATTTACGTTTTCTTCCATTCATATTCAATCTTGCATTCTTCTACTGAAGCCTATATGCATTGTAAAAATAACCGAGTTCCACCTCAAACAAAACATGTATGAAAAAAAAATGTTGGACAAGTATATGTTATACTCGACGATAACCTATGCTGTCTCAAATGTTTTTTTTTTTTTTTTTTTTTTTTTTTGAAGCAATGCTGTCTCAAATGGTTAATCGGTGGCATTTTCGGATGGCTCTATGGGAAATGAATGGAGGAGTATATGGTGAACCATTAAAAGAAACAATCAAATAATGTGATTGAAAAATAAAATAACAACAATAAATAAATAAAGGAAAAAAGTGTGCTTCATCACTAAAATAAAATGAGTAAATTCAATATCCTACATTTTACATCAAAAACAACCTTCCAAAGTAATTTCCAAATTCAAATAAATAATCTCCTTTTGCAAATCAGAATCACTAAAGAATCCTCTGCCTTTACAAAGTGTTTCAATTCAATAATTTTTACAAACACCTTAGGGACACTTATAATTTCTTTGGTCTAGTGCTTCTCTTGAATTCATTGTTCACAGATAAAATCCAAGACAACTGCAACTCAACAATTGAAACAGATGCACCATCGAAGACTCTAATAATATAATTAAAATCAGAAGGCAAGCAAATGCATACATTAGAGCTGTATAGAGAATTCACCAAAAAAAGAAAGCTGTATGGAGTTAACTGAAAAGGGATTGGAATTGTAATCAAGCACTTGCAGCAAAATTAACTTGAAAAAGGGGTTAGAGCTTGTTTGATTCTCTTCTCACTTCTTTGTTTTAAAAACTACTTTCGAAAACAATTTTGACACTACTTACCAATCAATTTCTCATCCAAAATCTAGTAAGGTTTGATAATTGTTTTCAAAACAACTTGACAATTATGAAGTCATTCAAGTCTATTTTCTATTTAATGAAATTCAAATTGTATTCAATCAACAGTAATTATATGTAGCATTGTTCATTGAACAATATTCAATTCAAGAAAATAAGACAAAATAACATAAAAAAAAAAGAAAAAAAGAAACAAAATTAGAAGAGCTTAGAACCTACCAAAAATTAATTGCCCAATAGGCCCATACATGAGCAAAAACTAAAAGAAGAGAAATCTGTTTCAGATCTCTGGCAAGTCAAAGTATCCATGCCATTTTCCATTTGTTGTTAGAAAAAGGAGAGAGTAGAGGATAAGGAAAGTGGTGTTGAGGGTGGAGAGGAAGTGGTAAGAGAAAGCAAAACGGAATGTGCGAGTTACAATAAACACTATCACAAGTGAATTCTTAGTTTTATTGAGAACAAAAAAAAAGAGAAATTAGAAAATTTGACAAAAAAAGTGAAGTTGAGAAAAAAATTAAGAAAAATAAATAAATAAGAGTTTCACGATAGATAGATTTCTCAATAATGTTGAGTTCAAAATTCTTAATTATGTAAATGGAAAATACTTTATTAAAAGAAACAAAATCTATTTTCGTAATCTTTGTATAAGTGTGGCCTAGTGGTATATTAAAAAATAATTGTGTCTAAAATTATGGTGAATGTTAAGCTATATTAAATGATCATATTAATTTTTTCACGTTTTTTAAGTGATCTCATATTTCTAATGTAAAACCATTGTGGAACCAAACATACGGTTTAAGAAGAGTTAGTATTTGGCTATTAATTAAGGATATCCTTGGTGGAAAAAATTGTGTGATCTTGTACCAAATTTTTTTATCTTAGTTTTTGATTGATGTTTCTAAAGTATCAAATGATATTCACTAAGTTTTATAACTAATCATAATAAAATTTCTATTTAATAAAAAATTTCTTTTACAATCTTCTTTCCTTAACAAGAATAAGAAAGAATTTAAATTCATAATTAAAGATTAAATTTGATTCAAATTTAAATATTGGCAGGAAAAACATTTTATATATAAAAAAATTTAAAAAAAAATAGCTAAAAAATATAAAAGTAGATCAAATAATTTTTGGCTAAAAATAATAGTTGTTGATTTTATGAGAGATTTGTATGAAGTTAAAAATTTGGACATTCATTACGAGTGACATTTTTTTCTTATATTTTTTAATATTTTTTTATTAATTAAAATTTATTAATTTTGGTAAGTCTCTGTATTTATTTAATAATTTTTTTTATTTTAATTTAAAATAAAATTTACTAAAATTAATAATTTTTAACTAATTATAAAAATATTAAAAAAAATCGATAATCACAAACCTTTTGTATATATAAATCTCAAAGGAGTTAAATGTAGACATATTCTATATATATCTTTATATGGTCCCATAAGGCCATGACACACTTGTAGTTATGGATAAAATAATTTTTTTGTATTGTTATTAATACATATATTCTTGCAATAGTTTAAGAAATGATGGATTGGCCAAAAAGAGTAAAGTAAAGAAAAGAGAGAAATTGTGAATGATTTTCATTTTCATGGAATAAAGATTCTGTTGGGGCACGTGGCAACCAGGGCTGCGACAGTGACCACCTTTCACCATCAGTCTCACGTGAAGCCCCATCTCTCCTTTCATGCCTTTATGTCTCCCTCTCAACTCAACTCACGCATAACTTCGTATATTCATTTCCATTCCATCAAAACAAGTTAATGCAAAATAAACATAATATATATATTATAATGATGATTTAGTATTACTCAAATAATAACATGTCAATACACACTTACCTAATATCAATGTAAGGTTATATCAGTTCAGATATATCCCAGTTCACTTGTAAGGTTATATCAACATGTTACCAAATAAAGTGAAATGCAATGAAGTATAACTTCAATAAGGAAATGACTTATGTATAACATGTTTTCAAATGGAGTTAGATTTTTCACTTTTTGTGTTGGTTTAAATATTTAGTATAATTTAGAACTAATAAGTGCTATCTATGAGTAAAAAAGATACAACAGGTGTTGGCATATTCATTGGCTGCTGGATTCCCTTACTCAGTCAAATTTCTTTTCACTTACACACATGTAATTGAATTTGGACGTGTTATGTCATATTTGTTTGTTTGTTTGTTTTTTTTTTGTTTCTCACTTTGCATTTAGTTGGTGACATATTCTTGGATGATACATATATTATTATTTCCATTGCACTCGAAGGTTTCATTCAGTGTTAATCACACCAACATTAAGGTGGATGTAGGGTACACTATCTCAAACGATCGACTTGCAAAGTTTTAAACTCCAATTAATAACGCTACTTCTAAAGCTTCTATAGATTTAATTAACATATGTTTTTGTATCTTTTTTAATTTAGTGATTGTGATGCTAAATTGTGTGTCCTTTCAGTATACTCACGCAAAGAACAAGAATCTAGAAATTATAGAAGTTTATTAGGAGCATTTTTTATTATCTGCAAATTAAATAGCTGCTTATACCTCCTAAGCTCTAGAGGTTTGTTTCTTCCTTATACAAAGCTAGAGTAGAATACGTGTCCATCTATTTTTTGTAAAAATATATGGTGAGAGATTGGTAGGATTTAAAGAGCAACCATTTTGAGTTTACTTGTTCATTTTTAAATCTTGTGTTTTCTGAAATTTTTAATTTGTAATATATTAGTAGTAATATATCCTATACACATTCAAAGTGACAAAAAAATCTATATTTTATTTCTTAAGAAAAGAGAGATATGTAATTTATATTCCACTTTATTTTATAATTTCATAAATCATTAATTATTCTAAACTAAAGCCCCAAATTAAGTCTTAAATTTCTCACATAGTATATTTTAGAAATAGGTGCTAATTCCTGAGAAAACAGAGACACGTGATCAATCAATTTCCTCACCTTTTGAGATGTGCTAATCCATGGTAGTTGGGAACAGGCAGACAAACAGTTCTTATCAAAACCATGTCCTCTTCATGTTTCCCTGAACCAATCAAACTGTGTCTCTTGTATCACACTGAACCTTTGTGCTGAATTGGCCTTTCCACATTTTGGGAACACGTGTGGTACTATAGAATGTTGGCACAAGACAAAATGTGAAAAAACCAAAAGATGGAGGGGTCTTATCTCTTTGAATTAATATTAAAATATTAAACTCCCAACTTTTCAAGTACGTGTAGAGACCATAAAGAGAGAAAAATTAAGGAAGGGAAGAAATTCTTCATGGAATGCATAAATGTTATTAGAAATCAATACCCAATATGTTACATAAGCACCCCAAGCTCATATATACTAGTCATGCACCTCACACCATTGATAATCTAACTTATGAACATAAACCCAAAAAAGAAAAACCCAACAAGAGTTTACTAGAGTTTCCACATACTCTAGCTAGCTATATATAAGAAACATGAGGAAATAGACCAATAAAGACCGATATTTAAAAAAAAAAAAAAAAAGAAAGGTGAATGGAGAGGAGCTACTAGTGGCACATGAACAAATGAAGACTCACTTATCCCGGACATGGAAAACATTGGGGTTCTTGATGACTATATCATACATATTGATAGAGTTGAACTTGGAGAAATCTTTTGGGAGGGAAATTAAGTCAATTGAAGAGTGCTTGTGGAATTGGTAGAGGTCAGGGTCTCCATCATAGTATCTTTCCCACCCTAATCCAGTTAAGATTTGCTCAAGAAAAGCATAGGAAGACACCACTTCCCCACTTGGCAAGTGAACCAACACCTTTCTCTTTGAGCTACTTCCCTTCCCTTGCCTTCCATCTGAGCCCTCAGCTTGAGGGTTTTCCAAACGAAACACACCATTCTTGAATACCCATACCCCAGACATTTTTTTTTTCTCTACCTTATAATCTGCTCTATAGAATGTGGAGGGTTGTTAAATTTTGAGTTTTGGGGTGGATATAGGGTCTTTTTGGGTTGATGGGTGTAAGTAGAGTGAGGAAAATTAGAAGGGGTTTTGGTTGCTGTTGTTGATGATGTTGAGGAATGCAAGGGTGGTAGGGTATATATATGTGTCAAAAGAAGATGTGGCTAAATAAAACAAGGGGAAAATACTCTTGGGAGTGGAAGAGTTAAAAGTAGGGTTATGATATGGGCGTGTTTGGCTTTGGCATAGAATCTAGATTTGTGGGGCCTACAGTTTTAATAATAAATATATGATTGCATAAGGGTGACCCTAGGGCATGAGACTAGCCGTGAGGTTTAGTTTGGGAGAATCTCTTTGGTTTAATTGATGCACATGTATGTATATATGTGTAGCCTTTTTATTGAGAGAATTTTGAGTATTTATTTATAGATAATTTAACAAATTGAGGAAATGGTATCGACAACATTTACAAAGTCAATAAAAGAAAGATTTGCTCCCACGTAGATCACGAGAGTCCACGTGAACATAGTGGGGTTGCTTTAGATGTTGCTGGGACTAGTACATGAAAGGAGCAGCTGTTCTTGTTGTTATGTTGGGTACTCATCATTGGGAATAATTGGACAACCTTAAAGGCAATTTTAGGTACTTTTATGTAGTGACATATGTCGGAGTTTTTTCTGCTTAGAAAGGACTTCATCTTCGAGATGATTACCTAATGATAATAAATTAGTTAAATATCCCATAATTTTTGTATCCACATAGTTAAGATTTTTTTTTTCCTCCAAATAAGTAGATGCTTGTGTTTTCTTTTGCTTTTGTTTTTAAATGATATCACCTTGACTCACTAGATTATTATTATTTTGGTCATATAAAAATTAAAATAAACTTAGGTACATTAGATTTTTAAAGCTGACTAATATTAAAGTAGTTTTCACAATTAAAAAAAAAACTTACAATAATATTTATAAATTATTAATTTAATTATATTTTTAGTCAAGACTCTATTTTTTTTAAAAAAATTTACGTTTTTTAATTCTTGAAATTAAAAGAATCTTTTTTAATCTTGTTTCCAAAACCTAAAGAAATAAAAAATGACAGTTTTAGTTCTCAAATTCTGACAGAGGAATTAAAAAAAAATATTCTTTTAGATTTGAAAAACTAAAAAATAATTTTTTTTATTTGAGAGACTATAAAAAACATATATTTTAATTTCAGAAATTAAAAATATAATTAAACCTAAATTATTTATGAAAAAAAATTTCAATGGAATTTAAACTTACTTTCACGTGGACATGACTCCATAGATTATGAGGATAAATATGTATGTTAGGTCACATTACATATATTAGCAATTATTATTATATTATGTGGGTTTCTATAGTATCGAAATGGAAAATTGAAGGGCATTGGGGCACATCATTAATTGGTCTTTCTTTCTTATCATAAAGTTTACACTTTCTAATTTATATGAAAAGTAGAAGTACGGTTGTGAACTGTTAAGTAGAAGCTGTTATCTCCTAAACTTGGCGTAAAGCCGATTTGATGATTTGATACCTAACGAATGTATCTTTTTGTGTGTACGAATGCGTATGAAGAACGACAAAGACAATATAATATAATCACTACTTATTAACCCTTCATAGACACAGAACTAATTAGACTAATACTATATACGGAAGTAGAGAGAAAGAGAAAAAAATAGATAGGATCTATGATAGTTTTTTTAACATTTAAAAATACTTAATTTGGTTGGGAATGAAAATGAATGGAGAAAAATATGAACTAAAATCATGATTCACACCATTTGGTCGATAACAAAATGTATTTTTTTTTTAATTAAAAAGAATCAGGGTGGGGCATACAATATTTTTTTTTCTAGTTTAAAAAAATGAGAGAGAAGGAAACATTTGTTAAATTAAATGACGTATATATATATATATATATATGAGTTTATACACTTAACATTTATTATTTATTTAAAAATTATAAACGTTATATAAATAAATATATTTTCTTTTTCCTTACTACTTTTCGTTCCAACAATATTTGTTTGAAAATGTCATCCCAATAATAAGAAATAAGGAATCTGATTAATTTAAATAATAAAAGGAGAAAGTTTAGTTGTTTGACTTGAGAAAATATTTTTATTTATTTATCATTTATTGACAAACAATTACACAATTGTCACGGTTTTTTGTTTCTTAATTAAATTTTGCACAAAAATAATAGAATTTTTTTATTTTCTACATAAACATTTAAAACAGAAAAAAAATGAAGAGAAAATGATATTTCCAAATTATTTTCAAAAGAGTAAAAAACATTTCTCCAAATAAACATTATAAACATTTTTTCTCTTTATATTTTTTTATATCTATTATTTTGTCTCCACATCCAATATTAATGAAGATCTTTTGATCTATGAAGCAAAGAATCTAGGAATGACAGCTAATAGTGAGCTATGCCCATGCTCTTAATTATTCTTTCAAAGGTTGGAGTTTCCTTTCCTAACATTCCCTATCCAGATTCTTCATCTAACCCATTTATTTAATCTGCAACATTTTCCATGTATTCTTTATTTTTTTTTCTGTTTATCTTTATAGCACTACAAAAGCCAAAAGGCACTTAGTATATAATAACTACATATAATAAAGTCAAAATTAATTAACTTGTCTTGTAACAACAATTCCCATTGATATATTTTTCAATTCTCAACAACCTTTATTTCCTACCCTTTTTTTTTAAAAAAAATTATTCACCTACATGATGAGAATAAGCAAAAATTACATAGGGATTGTCATTGATGAGGATAAGCATGATTTCTTTTCAGCCCTTTTAAGTGATTTTTCTTTAAAAGCCTTGATATTACTTTTTTTGTCTGAGTGTAGTCCATGATTGGTTAGTAGTTATACTTACAGTACATGATTGCATTATCCATTAGGGTTTTTCCATCATGATAAAACAGCCCTTTGATTTTAAGTCACTTCAGAAATGATTGGGCCTTTTAAAAGGCCCTCAATTTTGCAAGGACCACAAGAGTCTCACTTATCATTATCATTGTCCTATAATTACACCTCCCATTCTGTTACCAGAGGCAACAGAATTCTTCCTTGTTGCTTAAATTTGCTGGTTGCCCATATGGCATCACATGGGCATTGTAGGTTTCATGGTCCTCCACAAAAGCTTAAAAATCTTAAGCAGCCGTATTGTCAAATCTGTCATTAAAACAAGACTACCAAATTGTACAAAAGGATATGATTTTTTATTATTTTTGTACAGTGTGAAAAGAAAGACGATAGAATATGTTTTTTCATGGTACCGTGTGAAAAGAAAAACAAAAGGATATGTGTTTTGTTTGGTGTATGTAACAATAGGATATTTTTTGTTTCCACACATAATGTATTTTGCACTACTTTTATAATGAATAAAGTGTACAAATAATTGAATTATATGTATATATATATATATATATATATATATATTTTTTTTTTTTAAACAC
>JAMLFT010003254.1:0-22588 GCA_026544285.1 Pachyrhizus erosus | reverse complement strand
GGGGGGAACTAGTTGTTTTGCAAGAGGGGCTTCTTCCCCCCATAAAAAAACAAAAACATCCGCTTCTCACCTCTTAAAAAAGGCACCCCCCCCCCCCCCCCTCTAATATTAGCTCTAAGCAATTAAGTCAGTTTGTCTATGGGATAACCCACCAATTGAAAGTTTTTTGTTTTTAACATCTATTTTAAATTTTTCACTTCTGTAATTTTATTAAAAAAAAATAACTTTTAACTTTTAATGTTTTAAGTTTAATGCTCCAGCTTCTCTCTTCACGCCTCTTTCACCATGAGTTAAATTCTTGCCCCCCTTAGTTTTGGTTCCATCTCTAATCTCATGCTTAAATAAGCAACATCATGGGTGATACTTAGAAGGTCTTGCCTTGCACAGGGTACTGATTAATTCGTTTAATATGCAATACTCTTTGGAATAATAGGCCTCTTGATATGGTTGAAAGTTTTGGTAAATTAGTAGGAAAAGATAGAAATGAGGCTCTTAATAATATTCTATTAGATTGATTTGGAGTATCAATCCAAATAAGAGCAATACCTCTGCCACCTTGCATCACCTACCTCTACTTCAACTCTAGTTTGTCATTTTTTGTGTATTAAATGGAAAATAAGAGCAATCAATTTTGCAAATGCATTATGAATTGGTATGCACAAACTAGTTCGTGGTTCTTAGAGGAAACCAACAAATTTGTTAACATTGGATCCCTTTCCTCACACACCACGACCAAACAAAAAATGATATTGCTAGAATGATGGAATTTCATGTTTTAAATAGAAATCCTTTCTTGTATTGATGGGTGTGAATGTGGTTGTTACAAATCTTACATACTTCTGGTTCTGGTAGTGGATATCTTTACTTGAACGTAATTGACAGCTGTTAATTTTTATTCCTATTGGCAGTTTTTAAATGTTCTAGTTTTGACTTAACAGAATGAGTTTGGTGTGTGGGAGATCTTCTTGCCGAACAATGTGGATGGTTCACCACCAATTCCTCATGGTTCTCGGGTCAAGGTAATTTTTCTCCTAAATAAAATATTATTTTGATGGATTTGAATAATCTTCATATATGTTCATACAATCCTTGATAGTCTTTATTTTTAGAGCTGATACACATACGACAATTTATATAACATTCTTTTGTGTTTATCTCTCTCTATCCCGTCATTTGTTACATTTTAAACATCTCTCTCTTTTCTTTCTTTTTTGTCTTGGTTGTACAAGTATCATTTTTCTTATTTTTATTTATTTATTTATTTTATCAAATAACTAACTAATGTTTTTCGTTGGCATCTAATTATTTGTGTAGGTAACAAATTTTGTATCACAAATAAAGAGGGAGTTGAAAGGAAAAGAACTATATATTTATTGTGTGTTAAAATAGGAGAAACAAAGGGATAATCGATTGAAAATCGTGTGTTTGATTATGCAACAGATGCATGTTTATATAGGTTAATTACATTAATTATACATAAATAGATGATATTTTGTTTCCTCTAAATTAAAGATTATGTGTCTATAAACCGCTATTATTAATAAATCAGAATATTATATTTTGATTTTCAACAGTATTTATAATACATTCTCTTATCTCCTTTATATAGGGTAAACAACTATGCCTAAAAATGGTAATAAGGAAATAAGTATCAAGATACACCCATAAAATATTGATGATATTTACAACACTCCCTCAAGTTGGTAAATAGCAATCATTTCCAGCTTGTCATTAAGTTCCTAAAATCTAGCAATAGGAAGCCCCTTAGTGAAGACATGTGCCACTTTGAGCCCCATAGGAACATGTGCTATGACTATAAGGCCACTATCCAATTTCTCTTTGACGAAGTGTCTATCGATTTCTATGTGTTTTGTCCTATCATGTAAAACTGAATTATAGGCAATGCTAATAGTTGAATTGTTGTTACAAAACAATTTCATGGCTCCCTTATATTTTACTTTGAGGTCATCGAGAATAATTTACATCCATAATCCTTCCCATATGCCATGTGCCATAGCTAAAAATTTTGCATTTACACTAGATCGAGCAACTATATTTTGTTTCTTGCTCCTCCATGTTACCATATTCCCTCCAAAAACTAAGCAATAATGATCTCGTATCTATGACTGGCCTTGCATAGTCACCAATAATATATATATCTCTATGGATCGTGTGTCTTCCCTCCTAAATAATAGTCCTTTACTTGTGTTAAAATAAAAGAGAAATAACAGAAACATGGAAAAGAAATCGTGTGTATAAACACAATACAGATGAGTGTTTATAAAGGCTGAAAGAGATTGATTACAATAAAATAGAGGAGATATAGTTTTCTCTAAATCAAAGATAAGATAATATTCTCTAATTCAAAGATACTAAGCATAAATATTTTATTTTCTTATTTTCAACACTCTCTCTCAAGCTAGAGCTTACTAAGCTCTCAGTTTGTTATAAGAAAATAATTTATTCCCAATAAACAAATAGAAGACAAAAAAGATTGAGCTCCATCAGAAAACAATAGTTTGAAAAGCAACTCAGGAATGTTGGAGAAGTTGGAGAGAAATGCTAAAAAGAAAATAGCTTAGCCAAATAATTGAAACCATCATTAGCAAGAGAGAAAATTCATGGCAAGTAAAGCAAGGTTCGTTCTTCTTGAAACCACGTTTGGAAGCTTTAAACGAATAATTTGGAGACCCAAATTATACAACCTTGAAACAAAGTCTACTATTTCTAGAACAGACAAAAACAATACATCTGAGACATAGACATGGATCAATGCATCTGGGACATAAACAAGGCCAATGCATTTTACAAATAGATAGTTCTGAAGATTTTAATCATGATAATGATGGTCTCGTCAAAAAATTCATTGACAACGTGGTAGTGGCCAACGACAAGGGGTGACAATAAAAAATTTCTTCGTCGAAAAATGAGTAGCAAAGGTAAACTAGAGTTGTACATGATTTGTCAAACATTTATTTCTGAGGACAGTAGGTCCACCGAGCAAACACAGTTTTTGAGATAACTTTATCATACTTTAATACCATATTAAAATAAAAGAGAAAGAACATAAACATGAAAGAGAAACCATGTGTATAAACACAACACGGATGAATGTTTATATAGGCTGAAAGAGATTGATTACAATAAATTAGAAGAGATATAGTTTCCTCTAAATCAAAGATAAGATAATATTTTCTAAATCAAAGATACTATATCTAAATATTTATTTCCTTATTTTCAACAACTTGGACTTGTCTTAAAATATTGGAGAATCTTGTCAATTGCCTTAAGGAGTTTCTTTTAGGTGTCATGCATAAATTAACTAACCACACTAATTGTATAGGCAATATCAAGTCTAGTATGACATAGATATATTAGTTTCCCTACTAATCTTTAGAATTAGGATTTCTCTACAAGTGAACTTTCTTCACTTCCAATCTTGTGTTTTTGTTCAATGGGTACCCCTAAGGTCTTACATCTCAGTTTTCCTATCTCTTTGAGAATATCAAGTACATACTTCCTTTGAAAAATAGAGATTCCATGGAAATACTTCACCTTTTCCAACTCCTTCATTTCAAATTGAGCTGCCAGCTTTTCTTTCAGTGCTATTTCTATGCCTCATCATCACATGCAATTATAATGTTGTCTACTTACCCTAGAAGAAGAATGAGTTTGTCATCCGGGGAATATTTTATAGAGTATGATCACCTTAACTATGTTTGTATCCCAGGGATATCATAGCTTGAATAAATCTTCCAATCATGCTTTGGGAGATTGTTTAAGGCCATACAAAACCTTCTTCAGTTTGCATACCTTGTCCTCACTGACCATCAAAATGGTGTAGTCAAGTGAAAACACAAACATTGTTGAAAAAGGGCTTCTACATTAAGAGGACTCACCACTCCTCTGCCTAGGGCTTTAAGCTCTCTAAATTTGGGAGCAATTATATGGATTATCTTACCTTTTATAGGTCTATCATTGGAGCCGTACAATTCGTTATGCTTGAAATTGGCTATAGTGTTAATAAGGTCCGTCAATTTATGGGACAACCCTTACTCTCTTACTAGCAAGCTGTTAAGAGGATGCTTAAATATCTCAATGGTACCTCTAACCTTGGGCTTTTTCTTCAACCTAGTTCACAACGGCACCTGTATCCTCTTTATGTATTCTGTGATGCAAACAGGGGTTAATTGTAGATAATGATTTAAATTAGATTAAACCTATGAAATCTGATTCCAAGCAGACCACCTCGTGTTGGCGATTGACATTGTGTAGGGCCCACGGTAGTAATTGTCAAAGCAGAGTGACTGACATTCACGGGGTCCAAAGTGTCAATTGTCCAACCTGCTTTATTGACTGCATGCAGCCTAAGAAATGCTATTCAAAGTTTGTCACATGCTAGATAAATGTTAGCAAAAAGTGCAAAAACCACTCCATCAAGGAATTGAACCCACAACATGGAGATGTTTGGGTGCTAGAACTTACCACCACAACAACATAATAACTTGATAATTATATGGCTCAAATAATATGTATATATATGCACATACATATACATGGCTTTATTTATTATGATACTTGTATCAATTCATATGATTCAATTAATGACATACTAGTTCAACCATTGACTCAGTGATCTAGTGCCTTAACCAAGTCGATGAACGGTTCCATTTCTAAAACTATAATTGTAGGTCAACCTCTAGAGCATGTCTCATTGTTGGGTCAAATCTGATCTCTTGTTGGTCCAGAAAACAAACTTTAGTTGTCAAGTCTATTGCTGAAGCTGTGTATCACAGCCTTGCATCCACTGCGTCAGAAATCCTTTGGGTCCAATCCTTACTCAAAGAATTGCACGATGACTGCTCGATTCCCACCATCCACTGTGACAATCTAAGCACAATAGCTTTGAGTCACAACCCAGGGCTACACTCCTGAAGAAAGTACATGGAACTAGATATTGTCAAGGAAAAGGTTTTAGATCACTCCCTTATTGTTACTCATGTTCTTGCTCAGGATCAGGTTGCAGACATTCTTGCCGAGCCTCTGTCTAAGTTTCACTTTACTGCTCTAAGGGACAAGCTCAACGTTCATAACAGTCACTCCTCACCTTGAGCTGGTGGGGGGAATGTCGGTGTATAGTTAGGCTTTGTATTGTATAGTAGTTTTGATGACAGCTGTATAGTTGGTTAGATCTACCCAACTCCAACACTCTACATATAAGTGTTTTTCTGTAATCACTTCACAATTGAATAATACAAAAATCTCTATGTTCTAACTTCTCTCTTATAATTATAATAGGGTAAACAACTATGCTTAAGGTTATCAATAACGGATGGCAGCTTATGGTGGTAAGCCAAAAATCCGCCATACACATATGGCAAATGGCATGGCAAAAGTCATGGCGGACAAATATGTGTGTGTGTGTGGATGGAAGGAAGGAGGGAGAAAAAGAATGAGTCAAAGCACAGAAGTATGGGAAGAGAACAAGCAAAAGAAAATAGAATTTAAAAACAGAATAATATATGGTTGTTACTGGGTGGTCGCTGGAAGAATACAAGGGTGCAGGCGTGCAGTGTTGGGTTTAGTATCAACAAGACTCTTTTTGGGTTTCTAAAACATTTTGGGCCTTGAGTTGGGTCAGATTACATGACCCAAACTCTTTTCTTTTTTCCTAGGGTTTTAAAATGTTTTGGGTCTATGTTTGGGTCAGGTCATACAACCCAAATCTTTCTCTCTTATTTTGAACAAACCTAGTGCGGTTTCTTCCATAGCTGTTGCACACGCCATGGACGCAACATGAATAGCAGGCATCATATTGAAAATGGTGGAAGACACTGTATCTCTCAATTTAACAGATGGAGGATGGCAATGTCTGCCAAAACTGCCTTCCCTTACCGTTATGGCACCACCATAACTGCTATTTGATAAAAAAAGGAAATAAGAAAAATAAGGAAATAAATATCAAGATACACTAAGATATTTTGTATTTTGTATTTCCAAATAAATGTTCTGGTTCCTCATATTCACTGCTTTCAGTTAATGTTTTTCGTTTTTATGAAGAATTACACTGAAAGAAGATAAAATTCTTTGCATGTATAAAGAAGAATGCTTTCTGCTTTATCACAAGCAAGTGATATATGATATCTGAACATTTGTTCCCTATAATTTTCAAGCTTACAGATATATTTTTTTTGCTATTGTATGCATTGCTAGTGATTGTGAAACGTGATCACTTGTATACAATGGAGTGTTATATTGAGTTTGTTTCAAGAATGATAGTATGGCCTAAATGCATAGACAAGCTCTAAAATGTGGGAAGACAATCCAATAAAAAGAGAATATTGAAGAGTTTGATTGTCTTCTTAAACCATCCTCCTTTATGTTCCATGGTTGTTTGGTTGCTATGTTTCTTCTTTTTTGGAGTTTGTTGTTTTGATGAGTAAAATGAAGATTGAAGGTATTTATCTTACTGATTTTAGAGAGATTGGAGGGTTTTTTCTGTACTGTTACAGTTTTTTTTTTCAATATATTGCTGTATTTCTGATCCTTCATATTCTTTTTGTACAACTATGTTATCTTTAGGAAATGTACTTAGAAAGTCCTCTAACCTGGAGGGAAGTCCAATTATACAAGTTCATTAAAAATGATGCTTTAAATCTTGTGTAGAAACTTCTGACTTGGATTTGTGTCTTATTCTTGAATGGCATCTAGGGTTCGAACCCTGCTCTGTTACCATAATAGAATTCAAGGAGAATTTCTGTAACTGAATTGTAACTGTATTATTGATTCTGTTTTAGGCAAGTACATAAGAGCTAGTAGTCACTTATTTATAGGTGACTGAAATCAACAGTGGGCCAGCAAACCAGCTGAGCCCAGACTACCCTCTAAGACAGATAAACAATACACAATGAAGCAAAGGATTGCTTTCATATACTATACAATAATAACTTTTATTTTTAATTATTCATGCTTCCTTGCAAACCATACCTAATATGAAAAAGATAAGCAAGCTTTGCTAGTTGGTCTGTCTTTCTCTTTAAATTTGATATTTTTAAGTATTAATTGTTTAGTTTGCCAGGCATTATATCCTTGACTACTTTCTTTCTCTTATTATATTTCTTCTACAGAAAATAAGGACAACTTTTTAGTTGTGGGATAATCATATATGTTAATGTTTCTAGATTCTAGATGTCTTGAACCAAGCCTGTGGGTATTCTTGTTAAGTGTGAACTAAATATCTCTTAAACATATATTTGTAGATACGCATGGATACTCCCTCTGGAATCAAGGACTCAATTCCTGCTTGGATTAAGTTTTCTGTACAGGCTCCTGGTGAAATACCATATAGTGGAATATTCTATGATCCCCCAGAAGAGGTAAGATTCTAGATTTCTTACTTATAGGTTACACTTTGTGGTACTCATGGTGGTTTCAACAGAACTTGTAATACTGATATGCTATGATGTTGACAGCTTTGTAGTATTTTTAAGCCATTTCCACTCTGGCTTTTTCTTTATATTAGAAGGAAATGTCCCCCATTCCTTTTCCCAAAAGGATAATACTCTAATAGAAGATGTATACAATTTCTCTACTTAATTATAACCAAAAATGAAGCTAGACAATACTGCTAGATTTAACAATGTTTCAGGCAGAATGCAGAATAATATTGAAGCTAGTTCGGTTAAAATATTAGCATATCAGGTGAAAAAAATTATTTATTGATAGCAGTAATTCCAGTTATCTGTACAAAACTTTGGTATAATTCAAAATAACATCTGAAGGTTACTTATATTTTTTATTTTTCTCTCATGCACTACTGTGTTAAACTTAAATGGTTTTTTTTTTTACAGGAAAAATATGTCTTCAAACATCCACAGCCAAAAAGACCAAAATCACTTAGAATATATGAGTCACACATTGGAATGAGTAGTCCGGTGAGCAAGATTTTGTTTCTTTATGTGATATCAATAAGTGATTAATTTCCTTCAGCTTTCCTTGTCTTATTTTAAAGTCAATGATCTATTAGACTGTTAATCATAAAGTTTGGTCATTTTTTATCATGAATGGCATATCCATCTCAAGCCTTGCTACTCTGTCTCTTTCCCCTTCTTCCCTTTCCCTCCTAGACTCCTTACTAACTCCTTGTTTTTCTTCATGACCCTACTACCACATAGACAGGTGGTTACAGTTAGAGCCCCATCACTGTGTGATTCATTGCTTCCAAGCTATGCCTCTTTATTTACTGTGCAACCTAGTAATGGGCAAGTGTCTATCGGATTATTTTCCCAAAACCTAGGAAAAGTCAATTTTTCTCTTAATAGCCACTGCAATTAACTTCTAAAAGAGCAAGATAATGATCATCTTTGCTTTGGTTGCTTGGAGGATGTTTTATCCATGATTATGCCAGAAGAAATCAAATTGACTTGCACTACTAAGTAGACACCTCCCAAAACTAAATCTGCTATCGTTAGGAGTTAGGAAAGATGGGAGGGAAAGTTAGGTAGCAACAATTAGAAAAGTTAGTTAATTAGAGGGGTTAAGTAGATACAAATAGGGGGAAGAAGGATGGAAGGTTTCATTCAGAGATTTTAAACATTTATTAGAAAGGAGAAACCCTTTCTGAGGTAAACTCTTGGAAGAGATTTTTTTTCACCTATTATCAAGCATTCAGTAAAACTTTCAGTTTGTTGTCAATTTCTCATATTTCTTTCCCGGGTTTGTAACAATTGGTCCAATCTGCTGGATCTCCAGTCAGGTCGGGGAAGAATGGAGAATGCAACACTGAACTTGAAAGAGGTGACCAACAATTATGGAATAAACCTTGTTCATGGGAGTCCACCATTTCTGAGCCCAAGAAGATACTGAATTGGTTGATGAAGATACGGGTACTTGATTGTGATGAAAAAGGGTGGAGGTGCCCCCTTTAGAGATCAAGAAAAGTATTGAAGAGGAAGGATACATCAAGAATTTGTTGGGTCAAGATATAAAGAAACAAGGACTCTAGTGAGGTAGAAAGGGGTAGCTAATGCCATCGTAGAGCTGTGTGAGGCTGTGAGATGAGGAGATTGTGATGAAAGAAAATGATGGACAATAGACATGGAGTTTTTTTGCCAGATTCCACAAAATCAAGGAACATCAAGGAAATTTTGAGTGCCTCATGGAAGACTAACATTCTTGGGCAATGTTGTATAGGTTGAGAATGACAATAGTTGCTTCAAAAAAATCATGTGATGGCTTCAAGGTTGTGGATAGTAAAACAACCTACAACCACAGTTAGGACTTTGTCATCAATTGCAATTCAAGCAACAGATTCTTTCTTTATGTTTCTTGGATAGTTCAAATTTTCTAGGGGCCCACCTATGCTATGCTAATATCAGCCACTCCACCACCACTTCCAAACCCACTAAATTTGATCATTGTAGCAATGTTCTACAAGATGTGATGTGATGTGAGCACAGATTGAGGTGGAGGAAATGAAGATGCAGCAATGCTTCTCATGTCAGCAGCCACGGAGATAAGGATTATACAGAGACTTGTTGCATGCAGCAACCAGTGGGTTGTTACCAGCAGAGCCACCATGGGTGTGCACAAGAGAGATATGTATTGCTGGGTTATAATATTGGTTCAGAAGAAACAGAAAGGAGGGGCAGGATGGCATTCTGCAAGATGGGACTTATTCTTGACCTAATGGGCCAAGCCCAACGTTGTCTCTGTTTGGGTTCATGAAGAAAGAGGTGGGACATTACAAATCTACAAACTAGGCTCAGCTTTTGAACTAATGGGGCAAGCTCAAATGGGCAGACAAATCACTAATGAAAAATAGGACAGGATCTCCATTTGGTCCTCAAGCACATCGAGGCACTTGAATCCAGCACCTCATCTCAGAACAGACACATTTATGGTGTTTTTCACCTCTTCCAGCTGAGCAGGGCAACAGGAAAAACTAGGATTGAATTTCAGAATTTCAACCTTAAGGATGTTGATGAATTTCAACACAGTGGTATTGTAAGGAGTTAGGAGGGAAGGGAAAATTAGTTAGCAACAGTTAGAGAAGCTAATTAGATAGTTAGATGGGTTCATTAGATTTAAATAGGGGGAAGAAGGATGGAAGAATTCAGTCAGATTTAGAAGATTTGTAAGAAAGGGGGAACCCTTTGTGAAGGGGAGACCTTTTGAGGAGAATTCTTTCTTCTACTATCAGTCATTCAATAAAATTGTTCAGTTTCTTTGTTTGTTTCTATCAATTTCTCGTATTTCTTTCCATGGTTAATAATAGACGTACTTGGGCAAGTGTGACTAGGCTAACCTAATGACATTCACAGGATAACTTTCTGATTTGGTGATTACTCTCAAAATGTATGTGTGTGTGTGAAACTATTAATCTTTGTCAAACTATTTACCTATCTAGAAATGTCAAACTGCAAATGGTTACTTGTTTCTATTAATAAGTGAAACTATCTTACCATTTGCAGAAGTAACACTAGTAACAGCTGACTCTGTGTCCAATACATGCTAAGCAAAATGTATTAGTTATGTTCAACAAGACTTTAAATTTTGTAAAAGAAAATTTAATTCTATATTGAATGACTTATTTGCAACGAAGACATTGGTCTCATTTGTACAGTCAATCTCAATTGAACTTAAATAATATAATATTTTGTTTAGTATTAGAGATTAAATCTATGATGTTCAAGAAAGTTCCTATTTAGAGTATCAGTTCTTTTTTACTATTAACAATTTTGTGAACCATGCGGTGCAGGAGCCAAAAATCAACACATATGTCAATTTTAGAGATGATGTACTACCTCGCATTAAAAGGCTTGGCTATAATGCTGTCCAGATTATGGCTATTCAAGAACATTCTTATTATGCCAGCTTTGGGTAACTATTCTGTTCATTATTTTTCCCAGCTCCCAAATTGCTGATGGTTCCAATGTGATTCAAACAATGACAGGCAGTTTTGTGTGCTATATCTCTTGTTTCTCAATGCTTTAGCGTTTTCCTCCTAACTTTGATGGCCTGATTGTAAAAATATTGTTCTGCATGACTCAGGTACCATGTTACAAATTTCTTTGCACCTAGCAGCCGATTTGGAACTCCAGAAGAACTCAAGTCTCTGATAGACAGAGCCCATGAACTGGGTCTGCTTGTTCTGATGGATATTGTACACAGGTAATGGTTATACTTCATATGTTGTTATTCTTTTCATTATTTTGGCAATATCTCTATTTCTTTCCTTTTTCAACCTTGTCCTCAATTATCATTACATGAATATTTTAAGGTTTTATCCATGGTATTAATTTATGCTTAGACCTGATGACCAATATCTCATGAATGTAGCCATGCATCAAATAATACATTGGATGGACTGAACATGTTTGATGGAACTGATGGCCATTACTTCCATCCCGGGTCACGAGGTTATCATTGGATGTGGGATTCTCGCCTTTTTAACTATGGAAGCTGGGAAGTAAGTGCTGGCTCCAAGTATTCATTGGCACAGTTTCTGACAATATTTTCCATCATGACACTTCTATACCTTCTGTTCAATAGTAAGTGACTTACCTTAATTCTTAATTTAGGTACTAAGGTATCTACTTTCGAATGCAAGATGGTGGCTGGATGAATACAAATTTGATGGATTTCGATTTGATGGTGTTACATCAATGATGTACACTCATCATGGGTTGCAGGTAAATTCTAATTGGATTGTGTTTGTTCTTTATGTTTCTTGGTATTTTAAGATAACTTGGCTACCTTTGTTGTCAGTTAAGTGTTCAAGGATTATTGGATTGCCAATTGAAGTATAAAGGGGCGAAATTTTAAATAACATTATGTATTTATCAGAAATTGCAGAGAATTGGACAGATTTGTTGTTTTCACGAGCCTGTTTGTTTTCTTATGCTTCCTGTGTTATAGCAGATACCTTATCCCCCTTTCCCCGTTTACATACTTCTTTCCCCTCTAATAAATTTCTTGCTTGGCCAAAAGATAGTTCTGCACAATAACTATTTACTCGATTCCCAAAACTATATTTTGCTCATGGTTGTGCATCTTACAGTCCTTTTTGGTGTAATTCAGTATGGAGTATGCCTTTCTAATCATGGTAACTTTTCCTGTAATGTATGTTAAAATTTTGATTAGGGGATTTGACACTATCTTAAGCTAATCACTGAAATAAATTCCTTTTTCCTTCTTTTGTTATTCCTTGTTTAGCAGTTCAACTTATGGTATCTCACATAATAAACTGCCCTCCAATAATACCTTTTTCTCTAGTTCTTGATAGCTAGTTTTTGTTTAGTGGAAATGAGCCCTCTTTGTAGGATTGTGGTTCATTCAGAGTGTAATGCTACTAGAGCTTTAGATCAACATGTCTCTCAGCTAGTTAGTCAGACAATTTTTTTGAGATAGGTCGGTTCACCTAGCTTCTTATTTGCATCCTTCTCCTGGTTTCCTGAGGCAGGTTTCTTGAATGCTTAGTCGTGGAATTAGCTAACACTTTTGTGCTTGCGTTCCATTTTTTTTATGGTTATTCTTGGTACTGTCATTCTGTGTCTGTTATTATTCTTCTCAGTTTTTAACTTCTTCTCTGTGAAATCTGATTGGAAGAAAACTCTTCATATACACATTCTTGAAATTCCATACTATATAGGGTGGTACAGTGCTGAGCTCAATCAAAATACTGAAATAGGGTAGAATGCTGTAACTAAACTTTGGTGGGTGTGAAGTTGGTATATCTTGTACTGGTTCCTCCTTTTCTTAATAAAGTCATTTTGCTTATTCAAAAAAAAAAAAAAATAGCCAACCCAAGTCATTGCTCACTCTCAAGGACCTCCAAAGTGATTCAATCAAGTTGGGAGTGATTAGAGAAGGAAATTCAATAATTTCATATTTCAAAAGACAATTGACTGTTAAAAGAATGTAATTAACAGAACAAATCAACCTTAAGAAACCCATCCAAAATTGTGTTGGTTCTGTAACAAATCATGCATCCAATCTCATCCTAAAAGCTAAGTTCTAGTAGCAGCAACTTTGTTTTGGATTCTCCCCACCCCACTGGACACTCGAATCAGCCAAGTTATGCTGAAATGCAATTGAGCCCAAACTTATATAACAAAGGCAACAATGCAAGACCTACAGGCTATAATTAACCACAAAAAAGTGCAACATACTAAATATAAGGGCTACTGAAGTATAAAACTTGTAGTTATCATAGTGTTAAAATTTCTTGTTGCATATGTGAAAGCAGTAAGGTCCACCTAAACTTAGGTAAAGCTAGTAGATATCAAAATTCTCTAACAAAAATAATGCATCACATAACCCATTACAATTCCTGGGTTATTTTGTTTGTGTGGCAAACTCATTCCTTGTATCCTTGTAAAAAAGCTATGCAACGTATATGATTTGATGGATCCACAGGAACCAATGCATCATGAGCATGAACATGCCCTACTTAACTGAAAATTATTCGACTGTACAGTTAGATAACTGTTGTTTTTTTGTGTACAAAATATATCTTTAAACGAAGAAGAGATGTATTATATGGAGGAGCTTCATAAACATTTTTTTTCTTGGGCTCACCTCTCTATATAGTGTAAAAGTACAATACAAAATTCAAATACAAACATCATCTTAATATTAAAATCAAACTGAAAGCATTCTAAATCTAAATTATAACAATAATATTCTTATTTTTGTCTAAACAATATCCTAAATTTGAAACATAATAAAAACTCCTAAAAATTTAATTATTCAAATTCAGATTTCAGATATTTAGGTATATATTTTCAACAATAATGATGAAGAATCTTAACTGTCATCTCCTACGCCCACACTTTCCCTTAAGAACATTGAACTTGGAATTGAGAAGCTTCCTTTAGTCTGTGCATTTTAAACAGCGTTGATTTTTACCATGTAACTGATTTTCACAATTTTTATGATAAAACATTAGAGCCAGTTTACTGTAGAAGAAATTATCTTGGACCAGTTGTTGACAACAGTACTAACATCCAATTCCATCAATGAGTATGAAGGGGAAAGGAAATAAACAAAGGGAAAAAAAAGGCAAAGAATCAGTGTTGAATAACTGATGAAATATATTCTAGCAGTGGGTAGCCTTTGAAGCAAAGGATTCTATTTCACTTAGATATTCTTTCTCAATCATTTAATTTTTTCTTTTGCATTAATCTCACTGCAGGTAGCATTTACTGGAAATTACAATGAGTATTTTGGTTTTGCAACTGATGTTGATGCTGTGGTTTACCTGATGCTGACTAATGATGTCATTCATGGCCTCTTCCCCGAGGCTGTTACAATTGGTGAAGATGTATGTTGTCCTCTTGAAAGTTTTAAAGTAATGTTAATGTACCTCTGTTAACATTTTGTTCAAACTGTTTTAAGAGTCGAGTAGTTGTCATCACTCGAATTTGGTTTGACTCTCCATGGTTAAATATATAGATGGTCCTGTAACTGTTGTAAAGAACAAAAAGAAAATATGATGCTTGACTAAATGAAAACTGACAGTTGACAGTTCAATTTTCTTTCCATTTCCAGGTGAGTGGAATGCCAACATTTTGCCTTCCTACACAAGATGGTGGGGTTGGCTTTGATTATCGCCTGCACATGGCCATTGCAGACAAGTGGATTGAGATTCTCAAGTAACCTTTTACTTTTATTCTGGAGCACAAATACAGCATCTTATATTGCGTTTCCTCTTAAATAGTCCTGATTATGGATATATAAACAAGGCATGTGCATACAGTAGACTTATTTGCTATGCAACTTTGACCCAAAAGGATTAAAAAAATAATAAAGTAATGACTCAAAAGTACTATAAATGGGCTATAGGTATTCAATATACCGTATTAATGTACATAGTATAGTATTGGATTACTAAGCCTTTCGGGTTAAACCCAATGAGAGTGGGTGACGTAGTAAGGAGAATCATATTACTAGGATTTTATACTGAATTAGGGAAAATGATTATATATATGATTAGGATTTTATATTTAATTATAACTTTTCAAAAAAATTTATACTTGATTAGAATTAGAATAATGATTTGTCTAGAATTTTCATTATCTTTGGGTTATAAATACCCTTTAGGTGCCTTATGTTTTCATACCCTTATACAAAACAGTATTGAGATTATTGTTTCTCCTGAGAGTGTCTGAAACTATTTCTTAGAAGAGAGTAATTCAGGTTTAATGATTATTGTTCAGTAGCATACGCAAGTCAAATATGACGTGGTTTTTCTCACATCAATTACTAGTATGCTAATAGAATATGTTAAGCCCTTTGGAAAGTGGGGGCTTTGAGATGCTAGCTTCAAAGGGATGCTAAATTGCGAGTCTTCTTAACTCATTCATTACCTCCAAAAAGTAAGATCCAAGAGCAAATGAAGAATAATTCTTTGTTTGGATATACTTTATGTAAGGTAGTTCTTCAATTTGATGAAGCTTGTTAGAGTGTTAGCTAATCCTTCGCATCTGAAAAGATGCAAAAAAAATTTGTGTCTTTAACATTGCAAGTTTCAATAAAAAATGTGTGTCCTTTTTGGTTGCAAGTTATTCAAATCCTAAACCCTTTTAAACTCCATTCTATCATTTCATCTCTAATGGCCACTGTCATTCATTCTTACTGTTTGCTAGTTATGTGAAAAGTAAACCATGTGTGATTTCAGCAATGTCTTTTTTAATGTAGGAAGAGAGATGAAGACTGGAAAATGGGTGATATCGTCCACACACTTACAAACAGAAGGTGGCTGGAAAAATGTGTAGCTTATGCTGAAAGTCATGACCAAGCCTTGGTTGGTGACAAGACAATTGCATTTTGGTTGATGGACAAGGTGTTTATCTCTTCAATATTTTGTGATTCTCATCCATTTGAAATTGCGTGTTGCAATAAAGTGCTTATTTACAGCATATAAATAAGAGTAAAGATTTTTGTAAATACGCAAATATCTACCTGTAGTACATCTAGCAAATTTGGTTAATTATGAATATAAATATGGTTAATTTCATTTCATATATGATTAATTATTATTAAACATTTCAATAACTTTAGAATACTATTAACCACTTATGAGGAAAAGTTAACCAATATTAAATATTTCAATAACCCCATCACACTATTAATCACATACCAATAATTGATACAATCACGTTAATTTACACTTAACCACTTGTGAAGCAAAATTAACCATATGTACTTATGTAGTTAACTGCATGTGACAAATAATAATCTCATTATATTATTAACTACTTGTAGTACAAAGTTAATCATATTTATACATGTAGTTAATCATGTGTAATAGTCAATAAACTCATGACATTATTAACGACTTTTAAAACAAAGTTAACCATATTTACATGTATAATCAATCATGTGTGATAATCAATAATCATATGACATTATTAACCACTTATAAGACAATGTTAACCACTATTAAACATTTCAATGACCTTATAGCATTATTAACTGTATATCAATGTATCAATATTTGTATATAATCACATTTATTTACTTTTAACCATTTATGAGACACAATTAACCATATTTATACAAGTGGTTAACCACATCTGCTGGGTGGACTTGGGTGTAGGATTTGCAGATGTACGATTAACATTTTTCCATAAATAAGGACTTTCTTGACTATTATAAATCTTATCGAAACTTATATGCATTTGCAATCAGCTTTTGATGTTGAGTATCACCTTAGAAAGAATGCCTAATAATAATATAGCATCCCTCAATTCTCTGGCTGTTTCTTGATTTCTTTTAGTTATTACTTTACTTCTGTTAAATCATTTAAGGACACTTGTTTTTGCTTTATAAGTGTATTCCTGCAGTTTGCCATTTGACATTATATTTTACTAATATTCTGTTGGCTGCTTCAGGATATGTATGACTTCATGGCTTTAGACAGACCATCTACACCTCTTATAGATCGTGGTATAGCATTACACAAAATGATTAGGCTTATTACCATGGGCCTTGGTGGTGAAGGGTATTTGAATTTTATGGGGAATGAATTCGGCCATCCTGGTAAGCACATTTGACTTGTGTCATGTCATTATTTATGTAAGATTCAATAATGATATGACCAGTTGTTGGATTTGATGTTATCAAGTTAAGTTTAGCATTGCTCACTCATTGTTGCTCTCTTTAGAGTGGATTGATTTTCCAAGGGGCGATCAACATCTTTCTAATGGCATAGTAGTTCCTGGGAATAATAACAGTTTTGATAAATGCAGGCGCAGATTTGACTTGGTAAGTTCATGATTCCTTCGTTCAGGACCTGTGCAATTACTAATTTATATTCCCAGTTTCCCACTGTTTAGTCTTTGTTTTTTATGAGATTTCAGTTAGTTAAGCACTGTGGCAAAATGTGTTTATTTTATTACTGTACATGTTTGAAGATTAGAGGAATTAGATTCATGCAATTTTTTATTTCTTCATCCTTATTCTTTCCTGTGAATACAAGGATAAAAGCATAAAACTAATAACTGTCAAAGGAACTAAAGAATGTATAATGCAAGCTTTCCCATTTCTGCCATAGATTAAGTTTTGTTCTGACACTGGTAGTTTAAAGTACATGCGTGATTGATCTTGTAATAAGGACCCTAAACCCTTGTTATTAGAAACGATTTTGTCCCAAAATATTTTTTTTTCTGCAATGATTATTTACTCAATAATGGTCCTTCATTTCTTCTTTGCATTCTGATTACACTAATTTAATTGATGGTATTTTTCTGTTGGGGTTCATATTCAATCCCCAGGCTATGTTGAAGCTAGACCTTGATAAGCTATATTTAGATTTATTATGCATTTAAATTCGTGATGTTGATTCCTAATATGCTGTGTCATTTGAATGTCTTGTAGGACTTTAAACTAATATTGTTGGAAATTCATAATAATAAACACTTTCCACTTAACAAGTTGCCTAAACTCATTCTAACTTAAGAAATGAAGTTTGATTGATTTTGTATTTATTTTTCCCTATGTATTTTTTCTGTACATAAACTTTTAGACTGAAATCGCAGTATATGTTTTTCACTTAAGCAATTTCACTCGAACATTCTCTCGTAAATTGTTAATCTCGTATTGGTATTTCTGCCTCTGCCAAGTCTGAATCTCACACCTGAGTCCATTATTCCTCGGTTTTTATCCCTCAGTCATCTCTCTTGTGAATTTCTGGCCAGATCCAAAGTCTCATTGCCCAACCAAATTCATCAATCCTGGCTGACTTTTTTGGCCAAACAGCATTTCTGTGGAATACTGTTCATCCAGTACCAGTCATGTGGTACTGTCATTGCGCTGTTTTTCTACTTCTGTTCACGGCTCACTGTTTTCCATTGCTTTTAGATAGTGGGTCATTGGTTCTCAGCATTGTCCAAGTCTTGGTTCATATTTTCTATTATTTGCCTAGGTCTGTGCTGGTTTTAATTGTCCTTATTTCACTTCAACTTCTAGGTACATCTTAATGGCTTCCAAACTAACCTGTGATTCATCCAATATTCTGTCATATAATAAATACAAGGAAAGTCTTCAACCAAAGGCAGCCTATTTAGGATCATAGCCACCCATCATTATTCACTAAGGAAATAGCTTGTCTCCCTCTTTCTGTCAGCTGTATCTTGGATTACATTGCTGGTAATCCTTCTCTTAAAATTTAGGCTTAAGGCCTAACTCAACCCTACAAAACTGGTTTGTAAGGTGAAAATTGTTCATGCTTTATAAGCTATATTTAAGTCATATCTCTAGGCAATATGAGGCTAAACACCTCGAGGCTTTCTTTGTGGGACTAAGCCATATCTCTGTACTTTGTTACTTCGATGGAGAAACTAGCTAACATGCTTACCAAAGCTCTCTAACGACCATGGATTTCTTATATTTGTGTGACAAACTAGATGGTTATGATATCTGTACTATAGCTCAAAGCGAAGTGTTAGAAACCTACATAATAATAAATATGTTCCTCTTTCCAAATTACATAGGTTGGTTGTAACTCAGGAAAGAGTTAGAATTATTATCCTAATTATTTTTCCTTGTAATTTGTAAATTGTATCTTGTGTTTATTTTTTCCCTGCATAATGATTCTACACAAACTCTTAGGCTAAGTATGTTTTTTACTGGACCAATTTCACCCAAATATTCTTTTAGTTTCAAGTGTTTTCTTAGGCTAAGAATTCTTTGTATTTTTCATTCCTCAGTTGCATTCCCAACTAGTCTTTTCTTGTTCGATTAGTTTTTGTTTTATATGCTCCACTTTTATTGTCTTCATGAATATAAGTGGTGGTAATGGCAAAATTGTTCTCTTGTTCCAGTTTTCTTACAAACCATTACATAATCAACGTGGATGCCTCTTCCACTGAAATGTAGAGCATGTTTCTTTGTTCCTGAAAATTACTATATCCTAATTTAGTAACAGTTACTATA
Source organism: Pachyrhizus erosus (assembly GCA_026544285.1). Classification (NCBI taxonomy): domain Eukaryota; kingdom Viridiplantae; phylum Streptophyta; class Magnoliopsida; order Fabales; family Fabaceae; genus Pachyrhizus; species Pachyrhizus erosus. The sequence continues at coordinate 3,148 of JAMLFT010003254.1, read as the reverse complement.
GTAAGATATATTTGAACCGTTGAAATACATGGAGTAATGAAGAAACTAGCATATGACTTGTTTCTGATGTGTATCTCGTATATTGCATGTCATGAAAGTCAACTAAAGCTGCTAACAGTTAAACATGTTGAGTGAGAAAATGAAACTTGCGCCCTGCTCCAGGTAGGGCAAGTTGTTTATATATAGAACTGAAAAATCCAAAAATGATTATGATGAATTGTTGCCTCACATAGAATTTCAGCTTTGTGGGCAAAACTATCAAAATATATGCTTTGTTTTGTTTACTATCTGCATTCTTTGACACAAAACATAAAGTTTGTGTACTTATCGGAAAAGATAAACAACAATTTACGAAGGCAAAAGTTCAAAAGTTACAAAACTTGTCTTCTGCATTGCTTAATCAGGGGGATGCAGACTATCTAAGATATCAGGGGATGCAAGAATTTGATCGAGCCATGCAGCATCTAGAAGAAAAGTTTGGTGTAAGTCTTCATTTTTTTGTCTGCCTCTCCTATTTCCTTTGTCAATAAATTGTCCTAATGAAATCTCTATTGGAAGGTTATCTAACTTTATTTTATGGCTGTTGCTCATCATTGGAGATAACATGTGTAAAGTTTTGAGTACACCATGATCATCATCATAATCACAAGACACTTGTGAAACAAGTTTTTTTTTTTTCTTCCAAGACAGTTTCTACACATATGGTTGTACAACCTAACTTTCATATTTCTTTTAGAGTACTAATGGTATTTTAACCTAGGTTCATTATCCCCCATGGTAGAAGCAGTTAAGGAAAAATAACTGTACTTAACCTTTTTGCTGCAGTTCATGACTGCTGAGAACCAATATATTTCACGGAAAAATGAAGGTGACAAAATTATAGTCTTTGAAAGGGGCAACCTCGTCTTTGTCTTCAATTTTCATTGGACCAACAGTTATTCAGATTACAGAGTTGGCTGCTCAACCCCTGGGAAATATAAGGTAAATCTGTGCGTCATTCTGTGGCAAGAATATAATGGTAATATTAGAAGTTATTAATAACAATGCTAAGCGACCATCTGTTATTTTATCTCAAGAAACGTCATCTTCATCATTTTGTCTGGTTAGTCTCTTCACTCAGATTTCAATTCAGGAAAGCGCAATGTGATGATTAAGTTCTAAATCATAAAACCCTTTATTGGACCAAGTTAATCTTCTCTCTCAATGTAAATACATATTATTATTGAAATCATTGGCTCTATCATCAAATTCACCTTCACTATGGTGACCAGCATTCAACCCTATCAAAATTGGTAACTCCTCATTCTACAAAATTCAAATCATCAAATTGAAGTTTATCTTAACGGAAGTTTAATCGAGAACAATGAGCAAAAGGTCCCCAAAAGATGTAGTCTAGTCTTGCACTCTTTTCTCCAATTCCATCTATGATCTGGTTCCACCGTGTACTTTCTTTCCAAGATTTCTAGCGACTATGGATTCTAATGCTTGCAACAATATGACCAATACCGATATTATTTTCTCTTTTTCTTTTCCAAAGTTTGAGAATATGTTTAATAATGGATTTATGCATTTCCTTTTTCCAGATTGTCTTGGATTCAGATGATGCCTTGTTTGGTGGCTTCAGTAGGCTCAATCACGCTGCTGAGTACTTCACCACTGTATGGAACTTCTCTAAACTTCTGTCTGAGTGTGCACCATGCACTCTGGCATGGACACACAAGTGTGTTGTTGTCTTGTGTCTTGTTTGTATTTTCCTATTCGTGTTCTTTTACATTCTTGAAGACCTAATTTTACCGTTTTGACTTATCCCGATGTAATAAAAAAACTCCTTGAATTCTCTTCGGTGATTTTACAGGAAGGATGGTATGATGACCGACCTCGATCCTTTCTTATCTATGCACCCTCCAGAACAGCAGCGGTTTATTCCCTTGCTGATGAAGCTGAACCTGCACTAGCTGATGAAGCTGAACCTTGATGGCATGTTTCTGGGATGAATGTTACGAGTGCACAAAGGCATGGATGCAGCAAATCCCTAGACAAACTAGCCAACCAACGTCTGGTGGTTTGACCGGCACTGAAACAACGAAGAAGCAGAATTGAAGTGGAATAAGTGGAGCGCTAATTCATCTTTAGTGAGGCGGGAGAATAGCCTCGAAATCTTGTACATGTGCCTTGCTAAGTAATAAGTGGTGATATCACACCCATCTTTCTGTTTTTACTTTTTAGGATTCAACGTCTTGACATGTATAATTTGCGTCGCGATTGAGAGATGTGAATCAACAAAGCTATGGTCAGAGAACCTGAGACTCAATGTACCTATGCACATACCAATCTTCATAAAGTGCATACTAAGTTAAGAGTAGGAAGCTCCCAAGGGGGCTTTTTCCGTGGGAAATTTTGCTGGAGGCTTTTTATAGATGTTTCCTTTAGGTTATTTTTATTGTTAATTGTCTTTTATATATATAAGTTGAGTTGTAGCAATTCGAAGTATTCTATGCCCGTGTAATAAAGGCATTATACACTGTCATAATAAAATAAAATAAAATAATTACCTGTTATATATAGGGTCGCTACTTCACTTCCTTTCACCCATCTATTTTTTAAAATAACAAGATTTATGTTCGTAATAATTATCGTAGTTATCTGTTTCCATTTTTGCGGTGGTCAAGTGGCAAAATTGATAATAATTACCAGTTTAATGTTCGGGAAATATTTGACTATTTATGCAACTCTATGGCTAACAGGTGCAAAGCTCAGACTTTCAATTCAAAGAGTACACCCTTCCCCTCCTGGAGTTAGCTTCTGAACTGAAGATCCTAAGGGTTTCCTTATTTTTTATTTTTTTTTTCTTTCTTTTCCTCGCTTTTACCAAAACGAGAATGACTTTTAACCAAAGTGATCTGGAGGAGTGTTAGCGCAACACTATTAACACACTTTGAACATAAGAAACAAATAATAATATAGTAAGTTTTTAAAATTATGTATGGAAAAACACTACTCTAAAACAAAAATAGGACTAAATCATCTTATTATAAAAAAGGTTTAAATATGATTTTAATCTTGAAAATTGAGTTTATTTTTAATTTTTTCAGTTTTTATTGATTTTTATAAAAAAATTTGATCTGCTGTCAGATAACAGCTATGGATG
>JAMLFT010003253.1:0-22590 GCA_026544285.1 Pachyrhizus erosus | reverse complement strand
AAGATAAGATAAAATAGAGATATCAAAATTTAATTTAAAAGTCTCTAGTAGTTTTATTAATTAATTTGAATGAAAAATATATAATTATATCGTTAAGTAGAATGCTCTAATAATAATTTATTATCGTCATTAAGTATTTTAAAATAAAATAATAATGTTAGCCTCAAGTCCATGTTCAACATGAGAAATTTCACATTTAGTCTTAAGTCCTTTGAACTAAATTTTCAACTTGTACTTCTCAAATTAAATCTCACATATCGCGCCGGATAAAAACAATTTAAGATGTGATGTTCTGATTACTATTGTTTATGTAATTTTCAATGCTTGTTCTCATTCCTACTTGCTTCTTTCTTAGTCACTAAATTGATCTTTCAAAGAGGGAAGATGATGTTCTTAACTCGAGAGATAACCCTATTTTATTTGCCAACTTTTATCCCTCTTCCTATGGTCGAGATATTAGTAACCTTCGCAGAGGCCACATTCATGAAATCAGATAATTCATCTCGTGCTAGGATTTTTAAGTTTTCTCTGCTCAAATAGGTTGCTAGAAAGAGAATTGTTAAAATTCCTAATCATTTTTGTTTGTTATTGCACTTATCGCTTTGTTCCTCTTACGAGAAAAATCCATTCTCGGACTATCGGTTGAGCTACATATTTCAATGTGAACTAGGAAGAAACTAAGGCAAGAATGCCCTACTAACAACTGACTGACTACTAACTTCCTAACTTTAGGTATGATTCATTTGTGACTTATAAGTGAGAAAGTCTTTGCCTATTGCCATTCAATAGCAAAAGTTGTAGTTACTACACTCTTCTTTCTCTAATTATCTATCGTGCTACCAAGAAGCAAGGTTACACAGTCCTCTACCTATACATACCTCTACGAAGGAAGCTATTTCAATCCTCTCCTTATAGTCAAGCAATTGAAGACTTTTGATTGCTCTCATAAGTCAGCTTAAAAGCTTCAAACAAAGTCACCAAAAAGGACAACATTTTCATTGAAAGGCTGGCTTGCGAAAGGAAAAAGGAAGCAGAAGTAGAGCGGGAGGAGAAAACACTAACTTCCTTGTAGGGAACTGAAAAACTATCTTTCATCTCTAGAGTATATCTTCTTAATGTTGCCCTAACTTAATTGAAGAGAGTTGGAGTTCTTTGTTTGTGTTTGATTTATTTCCAACTATAGAGCTAAGGTCACATTCATTATAGAGGAAATCCTGATCTTCTTCTCATTCGTGACTTCCACTTAAAGTCATTGGCAATGTTCAACCCTTTCTCTATGCTCAAGAACCTATACTTTCTTTTCTAGACCTTATGTAGGAGAGGTACAATGTTATTGCTTGACCTATAACCAACTCTTCTTAGGAAAGAAAAGAGCTAGCAATGCGGGCTACTCTATTGGATCTTATTCGTTCTGTTGGGCTAGAAATAGCTATCTTATTGCGTGGACTCCTACCATCGAAGCAGACTAGCTTGGTCAAACATGTAAACTTTCTCCAAGAAATGGGCTTACCTTATGGTTATCGGTTGACAAAAAAAGGTTAAGATTGAAAAATTCCTTATTTGGTTTGGCTTACCTATCTCTTTGTCTTTTGATTTCTATCTTTCTCTCATAATCATAAAGCCTGCTTCGCTTCCCAAGAGATTTAGGGAAAAAGGCCTTGTCGGTCACCGCTTGCTAACGACGGAACACATTGTCAATTAAAGGGTCCTCACATTGGACTTAGTTGGAAAGGTAGGTGTTCAACATGTCCCTTGGTTGCGAACTTTTTTAGTAGGACAGGTTTAGAGATTCCATTCCTCACATTTACTATTGTCCCCAGACTTCAACCTTTCCTTGTATACTTTTTCATTTCAATAATAAAACATGTCCTTATCTCTAATAAGTGTATGATCCACTAATTCATTGAGTGACTCTTTCTTACTATGGAAATCCTTATCTCTTAAAGCCATATTAAACTTCTTGCCTCGAGAAAGGACTGCCTTCCAAGATGGACTCCATGTGATCCCTAGCACATGGGGATAGAGCCAATATGAGGTACATAGGTACGAATTAGACTTTCCCGATCGACTGTTATGTCATTGATGACATCTACCATCTTAGTAGAGTTCGTCGAAGTCATTATTGATTCTAATACTTTATTTATTTTATTAGTCAATCTCTTGGCTAAAGGTATAACCCTTACAAGAGTGAAAATTGATAAGTAAAGTTTCACTAGTAAGTCAAGCGTCTCATCTTTCCGACTTTACTACGATGGAAAGATGGGATAATCTTAGGATACACTGACCTTGTCAACGAGACATGAAAAGGGAAGAGGCCTATTTTCTAGGGTAAGAAAGGACCAACACTTAAAGGGCGTAACCAACAAAAGGTTCTTACCCTGTCCCTAACATTATTGTTCGACGATGGCCCTTGGGCGAAAGGGGCCATCATTCTCTTTCTTTCGTTTCAATCAAGACAAGTGGGCTGGTTTCGTCCTTCTATCTACGTAATTCTCTGTCTTTGTTCGTTATCATGTTGGGCAAAAGGTAGTAAGTTGTAGAGGAGCGACTATGAAGCGACGATTCCCCCCTTTCCATTAAAGTAAGGGGCCTTCTTCCCCACCATTTCGACCTATTATTGAGCGGGATTTTACCTATGCTGAAGGTAGCTTGCTTATCAAGCCACCCACTTGAGAAGATAGTCGCCAAAAAGAAGCGCCAAGGACTCAATGTTGTCTACAAAGCTTCCCTCCCCCTATAGTCAAAGTACTCGACACTACTTTGATTCAAGAGGTTCCTGACTTTATCTAGTTTTCAAAACTGTAATCATTTGTCATTTGAATTACTTCATCCATAAGATCTTTTTTCAATAATGGTACGCTCTAAAAAAAGTAAAGGATAAGCTTCCATTCTAGAAGAAATAACTTCTCGCCTCTTTCATTTCTACTGTCTCCTTCAATGATAAAAGTTCCCTTCCCTTTTCTAAAATGTTTAGTTGGTTTGCCTTAGTCAATGTACAAAGTGGACCACTATTTAACTGACTCTCTTCTTCCTATTCAGGTTGGGTTGACCCAAAAGTCAAGTAAGAAGGAATGGAACCATTGGAGAGTTGTCCACAGTTCACACATGAGCAAAAACGCCTAAGTTTGGAAGCAAAACACAAACTAATTTTTGCTATTTCGGGTTCTTATTAAGCATAATGAAATCAAGGTTTATTAGAAAGTTAGCGAATTTTTTATGTTGTTCTACCTTTGCATAGTCATAGTCCACAGTGGAAGGCTTTGTACTGACACCTCACTACTATTGAATTTAATTAATGGTTAAGCAATTTCATAAATTAAGTTTTTCTTAAGCAGCTAACCTTACTTCGTAACCTTAACATACTTTCTTTCTTACTATATCAATCAAAGGCGTTCGCCACTTCAAATGAGCGCTTCGCCCTTTCTTTTTCATTAGAAAAAATGAGACCTTACTTATTCTATTTGAGTAGGATAAAAGACAAAGAAAGGGATCGTGGTGCTTATAGATTGGAGAAAGGGAAAAGACTTATTGGATCTAAATGAGAAGGAGACATAAAGGGATCACCCAACCTTACTTTGAGTGAGAGAGGCAAGTCGTAAGGCAAAAAACTTAGTCATTTTCTACTCTAATAGTGACTTTACTTATGAGATTTCTATTTAATTCAAAATCTGTTGTGGGCATTGAGAGCAGAAAAAGACTAAGAATACTTTTGGATAGCATGTGAGATCAACTACTTAGAATACACTACCTTTTGTCTTTGATTATGCTTGTTCTACTTTGAGGGAGAGATCACTCCTTTAAGGAGACTAGATTATACTATTATATATGAATATGATCCCATCACTTGAAACTAATTCAACACCTTTCTTCTTCCAAGAGATAAAAGAGCAAGAACATCACTTATTTTGCAACAACCTTCTTTTATGCCTTTGTCGTCTTTTTTCAGGCTAAGGCTTGTTGAGGCAATAGATTGTTAAGTAGGTAGACTAGTCCTAAGGTGATTCTCGCTCTGACTTTGATTTTTGATTTGTGAAGTGATAAAATCATTTTCGATTGGCTTTCTTTCTCTTGAAGACTATGATATTCCTCGACACCGACCTTCAAACAAAGTTAGATGAGGAGCTGGCTTCCCTCGAAGTTATTTTGCTTGGCTTGCCCGCTCCACTTCTCTCCCACTTTTGGGTGGTTCTTCCTCCAACAACCTATTCTTTCATAGTTTTTATGCCAAAGATTTTTATATACCCAGTCAATTATGCATGCAAGATGTATTGGGGTCAAATAAAATTATTTATGAAAATAAAATGCTCTTAGTTCAATTCGCCAGAATGTAGGTCTCCAAAACCTGATGTCATAAGTTTAAATCCTACAAACTGTGATTCCATTCTTATTAGATCGAGAATGGCACTAAAATAATTGAATAGTAGTCCAAATGCGAAGGTAGTTCTAGTCCTTGTCACAACACAATAGTGAGTAGGTGATCGAACACCATAAAAGACGCAACAAATTCATATATATACTTATCGTATATAGATCATTTACCTAGGTACAGAATGAGACCTTAAGGTCCAATCAGTAATAGAAAGACTTTCCACCAAAAGCATTCTAATGGAGCATAATTAAACCCTTCCCTTGCCATAATAACACCACCTAGCTTCGAGATAGTAGTAGCACATATCTTTTTCCAATGATCGTTATAGGGAAAATAAAACCAATAATAAAGTTGACCTAGCCTAACGACATCCATCCCTTGTCTCTAACTGCGAGATAAAGGCTACTTCATGCGCAACTTCAACATTTCCTACCAAGGGGTAGGCCTTTTGTTTTCAAGACCCCTTTTCGGTTTGTGTTGAAAACACATTGGCTTTCACTTAAGTTGAAGATCCATTAAGTAAAGCAAAAAATGCACATTACATACGAAAGGTAGATGTTCATTGACGAATAAAGAGAATGCAAGTTATGCAAAAATGAATTTCATTGATTTTATTAGTCAGAATGTGCCCTAAATCTCTTTTTGACATAGGGTTGAGCACTCTAGAAGTGAAATAATTACCCTCATAGAGTTGATGAACCCACCTCTTTGGTTGGCATGGGGTGAAAGACCTAGTGGAAAAAAGGTCATTATTCCCACTAACTAGCTTCTCACGACCTATGCCACACTCCATTCACTTGCTTGCTACTCACTGTAATTCACATTTGCTGGCTTAAGAGCTAATGAATGCAGAGTAACAATTGTTCCTTAATTTAACAAGTAAACCACCCTAGAATGCTTATGTATTTATAGAAGAGAAAATCGTAAATCAGGACAGGAACAATATTCGCCAATCAAGTACAAGTAAGTAAGAGAAGAAGGTAAAGGCCTAACTCCATTCTTGAAGAAGGAATGGCAGGGTAAAAGAGCTACTTGGAAGCTAGTTATGATTGTGTAAAGAATATGAAGGAAATTGGTACCTTATTAGTTCAATTAGTCAATAACAAGTGAGAAGAAGGATATCAGGTTCCAAAGACTCATCACAAATATCGTGAGTGATATCTGAAATCGTTGATGTTAGGATTAAGGAAGTATACTAGAATCTCGAAGCCAAGCTCAACACGACATGTTCTAGTATTGCCAATACAATCTTGTCTAGTAACCTGTTAGAACGATTAAGCCAATGTCTTGATGAATCCCGTGAAAGCTAGCATAAGATATCTTTTGAGGATCCTCAACATTTTGAGAGGATGTATGATTCTAATAAAAAGTCTTAATCCATAATCACAAAAGAAGCACATTAGTATAAGTGGATATTGATCCTACAAGTGGAGTGACTCTCCATATTACCTACAAAGGTAGCTTAGGAGCACATGCCTATATGTGTAATGTTTTTTTTGAAAAAGAAAGATTAAGAGAAGCAACACATACAAGGTTTGAAGACGCTCAATTGGAACAAGCAACGAACTTAGCGCACTAGCGCGAAACCCTATAGTGTTAGGACACACACTTGTTGAGAGAGGATGGGAAGTAATATGATTGGTTCACCGAGATCTACTACTGTTGGGCACAATCATACTCAAAAGAAGAGTTTGATCCTAGCTTAGAAGGAACAATAGTTGTGTGCTTAACACATGCAAGTCGAACATTTTTTTCAAGGAGTTGGGCTGAAGGAAAAGAGGCTCCTAATATGAAGGTTGCTTGTCTCGCCCAAGAGCTGGGAACAATTAGAATCAAAGTGGAAAATAGGTATGTAATATGTGAGAATTGTTGAAAAATTTGGGTTAAATCCTGAAGAAAGCTAAAGAATGCTATTTGATGAGCTTGCATAGTATTAGGTAGTTGGTCAAGTAAAGCTTGACCAAGTCAATGATGCTTAGCTGGTCTTTTCGGGTGATTAGCCACATTGGGACTAAAACACGGATTCCCACGGGGGGCAACAGTGAGGAATCTTGGACAATGGGCGAAAGCCCGATCCAACAATATCATTTGAGTGAAGAATGACAATACTGCTTGTAAAGCTCATTCATTGAGTGCGCGATCATGATAGGACTTGAGGAAGAAGCCTTGGCTAACTCCATGCCAACAGCCGCATTAAGATGGGGGTTGGAGGGGGCAAGTGTTCTTCAGAATAATTAGGCGTAAATGACACATAAGCAGTGAATTGGGTTGAAAGTGAAAGTTGCCAAAAACTGGTGGAATGCTCTTGAAACCAATTCCTTTGAGTAAGAGAGAGGAGAGTAAAATTTGGTGTATAGGGGTGAAATTTGTAGATCTAAGAAGGAACACCAAAAGCAAAGGCAACTCTTTAGGTCCTTATCGATGTTGAAGTGTGAAAGCATGGGGAGCGAATGTGATTAGATACCCTAGCAGCCCTAGTTGAAAACGATGAGTGTTTGCGCTTGGTCTACATGGATCAAAGACCCAACTAACATGTGAAACACTATGCCTGGGGAGTACAGTCACAAGATTAAAACATGTGTAACATGTGGTTTAATTCAATACAACGCACAAAACCTTACCAACCTTTGACATATGAACAAAAAAACCAATCCTAAATAGGATAGTACTAACTTTCATACAAGTGTTGCATGGTTGTTGATAGCTTGTGTAGTGAGATGTTTGGTCAAGTCCTATAATGAGAAAAACCCTCGTTTTGTGTTGTTGTGACATGTGCTTAGGGAGAAAGTCTTTGCAACCTAGGTGAGCTGAGGAGCCGAGTGACACGCCAACACCACTAAGCGAGTGCCTACACGTAGCTGTGCTATTTGTAAGAAGGGAGTCATCGCCTTTCGAATTCGAAGCACTTTCTAGTGTGCACTATTTTTTTATTATAGCTAGTGAGCAAGAAAATGGATGCACAAATGCAATTTTTTTTTCCAAAAGCGTAATTCCTTGCTTGTTGCTTTATTAAATAAAAAGAAAGGACTTTTCTCGCTTGTTTAGTAAAGTCTAGTTTTGGCCTTATCTTGTAGGTGACAACAACATTGAGTTGACGATAAAGAAATTCAGGTGAGTCATCTGGTGGTGTGGTAAATAGTGGGTTTAGTACACCTTGCCAAAGCGATTTCGAAACAAACGAAAAGGTGCATGTCACACTCCTAAGGACTACCAACAATATACTAGAGGAAGGTGAGAATGACATCAAGTTTGTGTGACCATTATAGGTTGGGCCACACACATGCTACAATGGCAATTACAATGGGAAGCAAGGCTGTAAGGCAGAGTGAATCCGAAAAGATTGCCTTAGTTTGGATTGTCCTCTATAACTTGGGAACATGAAGTTGGAACTGCTAGTAATCATGGATCAACACATCGTAGTGAATATGTACCTAGGCCTTATACACATCACCTGTCACACCCTGGGAATTGGTTTTGCTCAAAGCATTGGACCAACGATCACCCATGACTTTTGTGTACCACTAGTGCCACAAAGGCTTTTGGTGGTCTTATTGGCACATACCTCAAGCTTGTTTTGAAAAAGAAGGTTGGAAGATGTGACTTATACATCTCCTTCGTTATTAATGGCTTCCTAACTAATTCTAAACATCATAAATGACCCATAAAGGACCCTTTAAACATTAATATATCAAACAAACATCTAATAACTTATAAATCATGCATCCCAAAAGAAAAATTCATAAATTTATCAAGTTTTAAACCTAACTTTCCCAAATAAAAAAATATAATTCATGTTCAAGAGAAGAAAAAGGGAAGGAGATGAATAAAAAACACTTACTAGATAATGCCACGAGTATGAGTGTGTATAGATACTCATCAATCTTTCTCCTTTCTTCTTTCCCTTCTTCATTTCTTTTTCTTTTCTCATCATTTGTGTTATATGTGTGTGAGTAAGGTGGGGAGAGTTTCATGACTTAAAAAAGGGATGAAGGCTCCTATTGGGACCTAATGAAATTATTTACTCTAATTTATTTCTAGTCCATTATTCTTTCATAACCTAGAGTAAAACATATAAAGAGTATATTAATAACAAAATAAACATAATAAGACATTTAATATATTTTATATTTTATTATTATTTCAAGACTCTATTTTGAGATGTTATACAAAACAATATATAGATGAGTTACGATCAAGATCATTTCTTGAGGACTTTGGCCATCATTACTATTTCAAGGTACATGATCTTGTACTTTATGTTGCGAAAGAGGATATTGTAGCGGTTAACTTGGGTATTCCTTATATACTTGAGCAAATAAGGCTTTGATCATTTTCTGAAAATGATTCACTTAGCCATGCTTTGTTCCCCAAGTCCAGAAGTGCGAGAACTATATTATTTCTAATAAACGGAGTTGGTGTTGATAGTGTTGCTCTTTTGATGCAAGGATAACAAGATACAAATACTTGGTGGTTTTAGACGTAAGTGATTCCTCTTTTGAGACTCTGCCTAATTCAATTGCTAAATTGAAGCATCTACGAGCTCTCAATCTTGAAAATAACTGCAAAATAAAAAGACTTCCTCATTCTATATGCAAACTCTAAAATTTATAAGTTTAGTCTTTCAAAGGATGCTTCAAGCTTGAAACATTGCCTAAAGGATTAGGGATGTTAATCAGCCTCCGAAAATTGTTTATCACCACACAAAACAATCTTTTCTGTCAGAGGATGAAGCTTGCGCAATCTTCATACTTCAATTTTATGTTCTTTTGTAAAGCCATTCTTAGTAGTACGTGTTTGATTTTCTTTATAATGTTTGTCTCGAGTACTTCAACTATTAATTTGAGAAAGACAAAACATTATTATATACAAATTCAGTTAAAACATCATGTTTTTTCAAAACTACATAAATAAAAACCAACTCTAATTTTGTACATATATTTTGCGTTTGTGTTACTTGTAGAACAATTGTAATCAATTTATTCAAAATTAATCCATTTTAGTTTTGCTATCTATCATTGTATGTTGAATTAGAATTAGTTGTCTTAGTTGACCAAGGTTTGCGGTTAACACTGTTACATTGATCCCATGGGGATGAGTTCCATACTATATAAAGGCAAAGAATTCAAATTTGCTATGCGGTAATTTCATATGTTTAGACTTGTTTCATAAATTAGAGAAAACAAAATCTCATATCATAGTGTTCGTTGTGTATAATACATTATTGCAGCGCAATTATTCGATTATACGTTGTTTTTGGTAGATAGAAGAGAAATAGAATAGGTAAAAATAAAATGAATGATTTTAAATAAATGAGAAATAAAGTAAAAACCAAAGGTATTAGGTTGAAGAAAAATAAATAAAATATGAAAAGAAAGATAGAGATAAGTAAAAATAGATAAAAAAAAAATAGTATATGTGTGTCTCATTATTTATAAATTTATTTTTCATTTTTCTCTCACCCTATAAAAAACCTCTAGACCTTTTCCATTTTTTTAATTTCTATACTACTAAATATAGCTTAATTTTCCCTAGTTTTCAATTAGATTAGCAATATAAATTATACATATAGGGAAGTAATTAAACCTATTTTAAGTTTAAATAAAAGTATGTGATAGAAATATTGTTATTATTATTAAATTATGATAAACATTTATTATTTAAAAAATAATAAGATGTAAATTTATTGTTAATAACAAATATTTTATTTTAATAAAAAAGACTAAACTTAAAAAAAAACAATTTAGTTAAAGATGAAATTATGAAAATAAATTACTAAATTAAAGATATGACTCTATGTTTATAATTTGGCATTATTTTCAAAATTTAATAACTAAAATCTAATTGACATTGATTAATGTTACAATAATTTTAAAATTTAGTTTATCATTAAAAATTAGCTTAAATAATAATCTTTTGATCTCTATAAAATAAGATATTTTTAGCTTTAATTCTTTGAAGTTTTTTTCTTTAATTTTAAATATTTAAAATTTTTAGTTTTAATTCTTATTTTTAAATAATAATATTAACTAATGATATAATAGTTTCACAAGATAATTACGTACATTTGTTCAAAATAATTAATAACGTTAAACTAATTAATAAGATATTTAAAAATATAATTTAATAAAAAAATATTTGTAACTATTTTATCAGACTACTTAATAATATAACAAAATGAACTTTTAATGTTGTTATTACGTTATCATTTAATATTATTTTTTAAAAACAAGAACTAAAAAAAACATTTTAAAAAAATAAAATTAAAATAAAATCTTTAAATTATTAAAATAAAAAAATATCTTATTTTATAAGGATTAAAATGTTATTTAAATATTTAAAATTTCTCTTTTATTTAATATTTGTTAATATTAAAAATTTTAAATTCAATTCCTATTTAAATTAGGATTAACTACATTTAAGTAGTAATATTTGTTAAAAGTAAAATATATAAATAAAACAAAATAAATATTTAATGTTGAAAGGTCACGTGGCTTAGTAAAAAATATATATATCAGTTTTGAAAAAAAAAACCTCTCATTAAAATAGAATATTCAATTAGTTAAATTTATAACAAATAGTAATTAAATTATGAAATATGAGTTTTGTTGACACCTTAATTTTATTGTTTTCCTTTTAGATAAAAACAGTTATGGAATTTCATTCCATATCAAAGATTGAATACAGTGGGTATAATTGTCAAGATATGATTACAAGTCCTAGCTAGAGTAAGAAATATGAATAACATAATTGGCTTATCTCCAAATAAAATTCAGCCTAGAGTTTGAAATTTGGAAAAAGTATCTCTACATTAAGCCAATATGACATGTAAATCAGTGTAGCCAGTTGTGGTATTGTTGCAATTATCAACAGCTGACTTGCAATCAGACTAAAAAATTACATTCTGAAAGCCAAGTTCAGCTATCCATTGAAGTGCCTGGTACAGAGCCCAACCTTCAGCTTCTGCTGGTCTGAGGAATGCCGTTGAAAGTAATAGTTTTGGCTTTGATGAAGCAAAAATCAAATACCAGATCTTGGATATCATCCACAGCATGAATTTTCCTATCAATATATGACCAAAGTCCAGCTGCCTGCCAAAATTGTTTTGCTTTACAACAGCCAACAAAAGATACCAGCAACAGATGAGACGTGACACAATGGCTGTCATTTGAGTTTAACCATGGTTGATTCCAAATCTTTGTACAATGACTGACTATTACTCGTTAGATCAACATTTTGGTATAATATACAAGTTCGAAAGCATGAATTGTTATTACGACTACTAAGTTGACTTTTTTATTATATCAGCATTTTGATTAATGTGTGGTTGATATAAGTTCAATATTTCAATATTTCACCTTCTCTTATCAAAGAGACCAATAGATAAATAATTAAATAATTAATATTGTAACTGGATTAAAATGGAGCAGTTTCTAATAATAACTTTCTAAAACTCACTGTACAATTAAATATAAGTTTTTGCTTCTTCATCTTTCAAGTAAATTATTGCGAAATTTTCTTGAGAAAAAAATGTTATCTCTTGAGAATAATAAAGGATAATGAGTTTCTAATATTTTGATATCTTTCCGTCAGAGTACATCACATAAATAAATTTACATTATATTCAATTCAAAATTATGAAATATATAATTTTTGAGTTCATACATAATTGTATATTGCTTAACTTAATGATTTTTACTTAAGACTTCATATTCAGAATTGGATTTCAACAGTTATCTATTATGGAAATCTAAAAATGCTACTTGGAGCATGCATCCAATATACATACTCCTTCAAAATTTTGCATGATAGGTGTTTTAAAGTAGATATTCAATAAAGGAAACGTAGATATTTAATTAAAAAATATTTTTATCGGTTCAGAAATTAATTCAACTACTTTATACGATTGGACTTTTCAAGAATATCAGTGTTATAATTTTTAATCATTCAAAAATTAACTTAAAAGAAAATATAAAATATTTTAAAAATATATCTAAATATTTTTATTTGATTTTCTCCCTCACATGGACATAAATGCATTTGCAACGTGGCCGTTTATACACGCTGGATATTGGCATAGTACTATTCATGCAGTGTTAGTGAAGGGTGACTTTCGGGTTCGAGTTGATTCTAGTAAACATTGAACAAATGTATATGAACAAGCACAAACTTATATCCCAACTAAGTTTCGGTTCTTTCCTGAAGAAGATGGCCAAATATTTTGTCTTCGATATTGCAGAATCATTGTTAGGGAAGCTTGCTTCTTATGTCTATGAGGAAGCTTCTCGAGCCTATGATCTGTATGAGGACGTGCAACGGATCAAAGATACTTTGTCAATTGTGAAAGGGGTGTTGTTGGATGCTGAGGAGAAGAAAGAGCACAAGCATGGGTTGCGAAAATGGTTGCGGCAGATTCAAAACGTATGCTTAGATGCTGAAGATGTATTGGATGGATTTCAGTGTCAAAGTTTGCAAAAGCAAGTTGTCAAAACTTCACGAAGCTCCAGGTTGAAGGTAGGTCACTTCTTTTCTTCGTCTAATTCTCTTGTTTTCCGTCTTAGGATGGCTCGCCAAATCAAATATGTTTGGCATAGATTGGATAAGATTGCAGCTGATGGGAGCAAGTTTGGTCTTGATAGGATTGATGTTGACCATAGACTTGTGCAAAGGAGAGAAATGACTTATTCCCATGTTGATTCTTTAGGGGTGATAGGAAGGGAGAATGATAGGGAAGAAATTATCAAGCTTTTGATGCAACCTCTTACTCATGGTGATGATTATGGAGATAAAAGTGTGTGTGTTATTCCCATTGTTGGTATTGGAGGCTTGGGGAAAACCACACTTGCAAATTAAAGATTTGGGTGTGTATCTCTGGTGACTTTGACATGAGGCAGATAATTATTAAAATCATCAACTCAGCTTCGACTCCAACTACTGCTCTTGCTCACCAAGAAAACGTTAACATCTTAGATATTGAGCAGTTACAAAGTTGTCTTAGACACAAGCTTTCTTGTAAGAAATATTTACTAGTGTTGGATGATATATGGAATGATGATCGTGCAAAATCGATAGAGTTGAAAGATTTAGTAAAAGTTGGTGCGGTCGGAAGCAAAATCATAGTGACAACACGAAGTAAAACCATTGCTTCAATGATGGGCACTGTTCCCTCGTATGTTTTAGAAGGTCTTTCTATGGAGAATTGACTATCGCTTTTTGTCAAATGGGCATTTAAGGAAGGAGAAGAAAAAAAATATCCAAATCTAGTGGATATCGGCAAAGAAATTGTGAAAAAATGCCGAGGGGTTCCACTGGCTGTCAGTCTTGCAAACAACTACAAAATAAAAAGAAAACTCCAAAATTTGCAAGTTTTGTCTTTCAGAGGATGCATGGGGCTTGAAACATTGCCTAAAGGATTAGGGATGCTAATCAGCCTTCGAAAATTGTTTATCACCACAAAACAGTCTATTCTGCCGGAGGATGAATTTGCAAGCTTGAACAATCTGCATACTTTGAGTTTTGAATATTGTAACAATTTGAAGCTTTTGTTCAAACAGACACACCTTACTTCTCTTGAAGTTTTTATCGTTCAATCATGTGGAAGCCTAGAGTCGTTACCTCTTCATGTTCTCCCTAAACTGGAGGTTCTCATTGTAATAAAGTGTGAGGTACTAGATTTGTCCTTGAACTGTGAAAGCCCGATCCAAAGATTGAGGTTGAAGTTTCTGCATCTTGAACATTGTCCAAGGCAACAGACATTGCCTCAATGGATTCAAGAAGCCACAAACGCTTTACAAACGTTGTTGATTTTAAGTTGTCATAGTCTTAAGATGCTTCCTGACTGGTTGACTACAATGACTCATCTTAAGATGCTCCATATTGTGTTAATTGTCCTCAACTGTTGAATCTCCCAAGTAGCATGCATTGCCTCACTGCCCTTAAAGATTTGAGCATAGATGGTTGTCCTGAATTGTGTAAAAAATGTGAGCCACAATCTGGTGAGTACTGGTCCGTCATTGCTCACATCAAACGGCTTTCCATTGGAGAAACAAGAGAAGGCCAACTCCTTTTTCGATTGGAGTCACAGATGCGGTTGAGATTGCGCCATGAGTAACACTGAAAAGTTGTGCAACCATGTAGATTGCAATTTAAAACCTTATCAGGTATGAAATATGAAAGTTGAAATATTATTGTGCCTAATACTAAAACATATTGTGAATCCCTGGCTCAAGTCTTGTTGATGATTGGTGTGAGATCAGTGGTTGATACCTTCTGTATCCTAAACTGGGTGGAGCATGTTAGTTTTGAAGAGCTTGGAAGGCATAGGATTTATGTCGTTGTTAATTTGCTCAGGAGTGCCTTTAGACCTTCTTAATCTATCACGTATTACTTATCTTGCTGTTTTTTTTGTTAATGGCAGCCAAGTCCAATTTGGTAGTCCTCGTGTACCATCATTGATTGAAATATTCCCATTATTGTTTAGAATTGCAACTTACACTTCACATATTTTATTATTATGTTTTTATATATAAAAAATAAATACTTAATTCTCCATATTAATAAAAATAATTAAATTAATTTATTTTAATTAATATTATTATAAATTTAAATTTTATTTTAAAAATATTTATAATATCAATTGATTTAAATGGTAATTAGATAATAATAATATTATTATTATTATTATTTATAATTTAATAAATAATTTTTCAACCGATAAAAAAAATTATATTATAAATAATTCAATATATGTATCACTTTATAATATATGATATTTTATAATAAATTAGAAATACAAAATAAAATTAATAATTAATATATTTAAACATAGTTATATTTTTTTTATAATTAAAAAATTATTATTTATTTTTTATATATAGAAAAGAAGGTAGCAATTATAAAAATTATATAAAAAAAAAAAGAAGTCATGGCATAAGAAATACTTATGCAAAACTTTTAACTCGGTCATTGTCAGAGTTCTTGATGTATAAGTATAAGAGCTGTATCTTACATCTTATTTTATTAGGCTGTTGGGTGCTAATTAGTTTATTTATTCATTACTCAGGTGAATCTTTTGGATAGAGTAGCGAAGATGGTTGCTGAATTAGATGAGCCAACAGAGCAAAATTATGCAAGAAAGCATGCATTAGAACAAGTTCAAGCCATTGGAAATTGAAGTTCTAGACGAAGCAATAAGGGTCTTCTCCAATGCCTCCGGCTCCTACTCCTCAAACATAAACCTGGCTGTGGAGAATTTTCCATGGAGTAACGAGAAGCAGCTCCAGGACATGTATCTTAGCAGAAAGTCTTTTGCTTTTGATGGCTCTGAGCACAGCGGAAGCCACATTCAGAAACCTTGATTCATGTGAAATTTCATTCACTGGTGTCAGTTATTACTTTGACTAAGACCTGACTAATCTGGCTCAATATCTAAGGAAAGATGGGAAGAAGCCTAGTGCCTACATTGCTGATACAACCACAGCCAATGCTCAGGTATAAACTGTTGCAGCAAGTCTCCTATTTTCAAGCTTGGTCTGATATTTCTCCAAACTAGAAAAAATCCCCCAATTACATTGAATTCATATTACAATGATTTTCTTTTGACCTTTTTGACAAATATTTCTTTCAGGCATGTACACTTGTTGAGACAGTTAGACTTTATGCAAGAATGAAGCTGTTGAATCTAAAATGGTATGAAGGCATATTGTCTAGTGGATATGAGGGTGTTCTTGAGATCCAGAAGAGACTCACCAATATAGTTGGGTGGTGTGCAACTTCAGGCCAAGTTGTCAACTGGGTGTATGAAGAAGCCAACATAACTTCCATTGAAGGTGAGCAAATGCTGAACAAGCTCATGAACACTGTTATGGCTGGTGTAGTTGGAAGCCAATGGACGTGGTATTTGTGAAAACAAAATTGAAGTCATTGATGGCTGAAGTTCATAACTATTGTTGAGAAGAACATACAACTGTCAAGAGAAAAGCATCCTTCTAATTTGATTTTGTTTTCCTTTCTCATTTTTTGAGATCAAGTCTCCTTTGTTCAGTGCTGAACTCCAAACCCTGTGAACAAATAAATGTTTCAGTTTATAATTTGATTGCTTAGATTATTTTCTTGTATGAAAAGAATTTGATAATGAATATAAACTTATTTAACTTATTAACATAATATTCTTGTATATTTTGTTGATATTAAAAGGTTAACTTTTTATATTTAATTAAATAAAGAAAATCTTTTTAATTTTGTTCGCATTTTTATAACAACAAATAGATTGAATTCAATTTTTTTATAAGAATTGGATTAAGTTAAGGATTAGATCAACATAACAAAGTGTTACACTGACATTGGCATAAACATTTTTATTTTTAAATTTCTAACAGTTTAACCATCATTAGAGAAATTCTGACAATTTTACATGATCAGTTTGATTTTGTAACAGTGTTTGAAAACTTAAAATTAATAAATGAATACTTATAAGGTAAAATTAATAAATTAATAAACTTAAAAGTAGTCATTTGTAACAGTTTAACCATCATTAGAAAAATTCTGACAATTTTTAATTTTTAATTTTATTTTTATATTAATTTAAAATGAGTTATTAAAATGGATAATTAATATTATAATAAATAATATTAATATGATTTTTTTAATTTTAATGTTTTATTATTTCATTATTTTTTATTTATTTTTACAAAAAATATTTTATTCTACTATTTATTGTTTTATTTTACTTTTATATTTTGTAGTAATAGAAAAAGTCAAATAAAAAGTATGAATTTGATTTAAAAATTAAATCAAAAAGACAAGTTGAAAAAGTAATTTAATCTCAACATGCTCTTGGTAAATTTGTTAAAATTTATAAAAGAGATATAGAAACATCTTCATCTATGAAAAAGTGATTGAACAAATGAAGAATCATTTATAGATGATGGTAAAAATACCATCGGTAATGATTGCAGCCAAAAATTATATTAAAAAAACTAAACAAAGATAATTTATTGAAAATAATGTTGAGCACAATAAGACATAAGTGAAATTCTTTAAAATATTTATGATATTGGACAATGAAAAGTATTCAAGAAAAAAATTAGAGAATGATAAAAAATAATATGGTCTGACAATATATAATATCGAAAGCAAGAAGATTAATATGATTTTTCAATTTTAAAAAAACTCAAAAAAACTTAAAAATTAACACGAGAATTAATAATTTATATAGCATTAAATGTTTTTAAAAATTAATTTTAAGGTCATAAATTTTCTTAAATACAACCCTGTTAACAGTCCTAATAATATTAAAAATTCTTTACATTGTTTTAACTTTGTTGCATAAAACACGTAGAAATATATTGCACAATTTTAAATGTACAGATATTTGTGTCATGTAATTTTATTAATTTTAAGTTTTCTAACACTGTTACAAAATAAGACAAGACGAGATAGCCTAAAAATATATATCATTAAGATGGGTCTAAGACAAGATGATCTTACCTTATTTATTATCCTAACTTTTAATAAAAATGACTACTTTTAAGTTATTTCATCTTGTCTTAAAAGATTTATAGTAAATAAGAGAAGTAGTTGATATAAAAGGATTTTAAAAGCAAAATAGAACTTGCAAAATAGAAGAAGGAAGGTGTTGGTAAAAAAAAATGTTTAAGAAAAAAAAGAAAAAAAAAAGTATTATCAGAAACTAAAACATAAAAAAAGTGTTTGCATAAGAATTGAAATAAATAATTTTAAAATGTAATACTGGTTAATAATATGTTAGTGTGAAGTTATTTATTGTTAACAATACTAATTTATTTAAAGTTAGAAACTAAAATAGAATTAAAAATATTTGTATAATCATATAAATTAAAACAAATTATTTTTAAGTAAAAGAATCAAAACTTATTGTGTAACTATAAGAATCAAAATATAAAAATAATAAAATATAATAATTATAAGTAAAATAGAATATACATTAGTATCATATCAATACCATGTTAATGTGATATCAATAATTGTTAACAACATTAAGGAATAAAAATATAATTAAAAATATTTATTAAAAATTAAAATAAATAATTTTTAAATATAAAATTTATACAATTACATAAATCAAGTAAGTAATTAAATCAATATATATTTTATTTTAAACATTTGTTAAAAGAAAAAATTACAATATACTCAATTTATTTTAAACTCTCAATTTAGAATTTTAAATATATTTAAGTATCCTAAAATATAATATTAGGTAAAATTCCATTTTAGTCTTTTTGTTTTTTGAAATGTACTATTTTAATTTTCAAAAGTAAAAAAAATACTCTCACATTAATGTTTGAAATTTCAACTAAATCTTGAAAATTTTTAATTGTTTATTTAAGTTCATAAATTTAATCATTTGTTATTATTTTAGTTTTTAAATTTTGAATTAAAGTAATTGATAGATTATATCTTCATTATTTTTTAAAAATTTCTTAATTTCATAAATTAATGTCACAATGCTATATATTTTTGGTACTGGGATGACCTTTTTACCCTACAATATTTAAATACTTTTTTTCAAAATTATTATTTTTTTTTTAAAAAAAGGAAGAAAAACAGAGTGGGCGAACCGTGGGGGAGGAGAGGGAAGAAGTGAAGAGTGAGGTAGCGGTAAGATTCGTCTCTAATCGCAATTTCTGATAGCAAACCGCGTTTTCTCTAAACTCCGAATGTGCGCGATTCGTTGGAAAATAATGAAATTTTAGCTCAGTTCAACGCTTGGCATTCTGGATTTGCGTTCGAAGAAAGTCACGTCGTTTGTTATCTTCCGCTGAAACAGATAAAGAGAACAGGAAATGGCCACGGTTGATGTAATCAAATCTTGCATCGATTCCATTAGACAGGTACCACTAGCCTTCTGAAGTAGAATGTTCAATTAAGTTCAGTTTTATTTATGTTTTTGCTTTCGCGGATTGAGCCCATAGGGCTCTGCAATGATTATAATTTTAATTCTCGTAATTTTGCAAAATTAAGAATCAATTGGAGACAGGCACAGTAAGGGAATGTTTAAATATATGTTTTGATTCATGTATAGTTTTTAATGGGAAATTTTCTGTACTTCATTAGCCAAATTCAACAATGGGAGAGATTGGATGTATACTAGTGTCCCTGTGCACCTAGATAAAGCTTGAGCAGTCATTTTTAGATGTAGAGCTATGAATCAGATCCAGTTTAAAGCGATTTAAAAAGTTATTTTGGCCTTAAGAGTTATGGTATGAATTTGGGAGCAAGGTTTTAAATTGAGTTTGTGGTTTTGTTGCTATCCTCGATGTCGAGGGAACTTGTGGACACAGTTGAGGTTGCATTGTGGCCGCGGTGACCCCAAAATCCTTGACGTTGCAGCCGAAATTATGGTCATGAGTCGATTTTTAAGACCTTGTTTGGGATTTGTATCAGTGGACCCTCTATTAGTGAGAATTTGCATCCTGAAAGGCAAGAAGTTGTCACCTTGTAATATTGAGATCGGAAGAAGTGATATTGGGTATATTTGTATAGCTCTAGGGAAGATAGCTTCTAGAATGCTTTACTGTTGTGTTGCATCTGAATCTATATAGCTTCTCTTTAACATTATGTAAAGTTATTCATTTCTAGTTTTGTGGCCAATATAGTAGCAGTTAGGCATCTTATGCTCCACCTACGAATTTGAATTTTCTTCTGAAAACATTACCTAGTTATACTTGTTACGACTGTTACTATGTGATCCTTTTCATTTAAATTTTTTATGAATAGTAGTCGTGCTCTTTTTTTCTTTTTTTTTTTCAGATATCAGAGCATATTCAAGATGCTATTGTTTATTTAGATGCTGGATCTACAGAAAGTTTCCAATTTATTGGGGCATATGCAGTACTTCTTGAACTTGGAGCACGAGCTATTTGCAGTTTGGAAAGCATGTGTGCACTTGATGTGGTAAGTGCTGGTTTCATATTAGATTGTTGCCTGAGTTGTCTTTCTGCGCTTTCAGTAAGCTACCAAGATTTTATTATCATCTCATTGAGTGATTTCTTATTAAAAATTTGAGGATATTACTATTTTTCAGCTTTTGAAAAATGGAATGAATATTTGTTGGTGATCCGAGTTTTGATTTTCACTTTATGGTTACTTTCCTCTAGCCAAAGTTTGTAGCCCATTAATTGCTAAGTATGGTCTATATCAGTGAATAGTGGGAGGGCATATATCAGCTTCCGTCAAGTTTGAGAGTAGTCTGATGATGGATATCTATAATTCACCTAGTAATAATTATCAGTATGTGTGAATTTTATAATTTTGATTTGAGTTTTTTATATACAGAAGAACTGAAAATATACTTAAATTAATAATTGTGAATTCCTTTATTTAATCATAAGATAACTGTTAGTCACTGAGTTGGCAGTAGACTCTTCTGAGGCTTTCTCAACTTGAATTTTAACATCATTCATGCCTCTTGTCCTTGTTATAGGGAATATGTTAATACCCTAAATTGTATTCCTGCATTTCAGGGAGATTGGATTGCTTTTTTGCATGTTTAAGGCTTTGAGCTACTTTGATTCCTTATACCATCCCAGATTACCCTCTCTACTTTCTTTAACTAATATTTTCTTCTATTTTATGAAATACTGTAATCCAGATATGATCACATGTTGCAACTGTAGTGTTTTCATTCTGTGAGTGAAATGAGCCAATATAATGCATGCTTGCTGAATGGAGCCTGTATGATGCAATAAATAATTTATCTCTGTAAAAGATGTTAACTCTTCATGCCAAACTATGGAAGGTCATATTTTACATTTCCTCTTGAGATCTTATTTTCTTAATCTTGTCTTCAGGAGGGAGGAGGTGACCTGGTGTGGCCATGGTCACCCCTATTTTTTTAATGTTTATTTAAATTACTATAAAGATTATTTTGTGTTCCCCCTAAGGTGTGTGTGTGTGTGTAAATACTTTATCTATCGAATATATTATTTTATTATACTGTTTTTGTACGAAATAGTTAATTAAATAAAATTATGTATTGCATTTTTCATAAAAAATATTATTTATTTATTAAATTGCTTGCATATGCTATGCATGTGAAAACTTAAATTTTCTTTTACTAAATCATGGTTTTGGCCCCCCTTGAGGCAAAGTTCTAGCTCCAGCTCTGATTATCTTGTTCTCTTGAAATTCACATACATCTTGTTTGAATATGCAAAGGTTGTAAGTTTTAATGTTTGCAGATAATGATGTTATAGAATTGAATAATTCTTAATCCTCCTATTCCATTCTCCTACAAATCCTCCTACTACCATTTATGGTAAGTATTGGATGAAAAGTAAATGTATTTAATGTCTTGGAAATATAAATACTTACTGTAAAAGGTAGTAGGAGGATATAGCATTACTCTATAGAATTTGTTCTCTATCCTTTCCATGATTCCATCCTCTTGCTTAGTAAATTTATTGTTGATGCTGTATTTAACCAGGTGTGTATATACTTTTCATTTACTTACTCAGATTTCTGCATGTTTACAATGTGTTTGTACTATATTAGTCTATGACTGGTCTTAGGTAAGCCACATGTATCATGATATACTTTTATTGATGGTTCCTTGTCTAGGTGGTTGATTGGAACTCAAATTCTGATCCTGCGAGGAAACTTGTGGTTATCACATCAAGTCTACTAAGTGATGCACACCGGTATATTTTACGTTGCCTGAGCACACATCAAGTTGTTCGTCATTGCATTATATTTACATCTATCTCAGAGGTGCTTATTTGTAATTACATCTATTTTCTCTTTTTCTAATTTCCATGCTTGGCTCTTTCTCTCTTTCTATATATATATATGTGGGGAGGAATCAAATGATACTGGTGTTACTTACACAAACTATTACATCATTCAATAACTTTCAATTGCATAATTTTCTTTCAAAACTCATCGTTGGATTGAA
This sequence comes from Pachyrhizus erosus, assembly GCA_026544285.1. Lineage (NCBI taxonomy): Eukaryota > Viridiplantae > Streptophyta > Magnoliopsida > Fabales > Fabaceae > Pachyrhizus > Pachyrhizus erosus. The sequence goes on along the minus strand of JAMLFT010003253.1, from coordinate 292 downwards.
AGTTCTTTTTATATAGATCATATAAACCAAATTTGATATTAATCAAATATCATTTGATACTTAATTCATGTAGATAAAAATCAACATAATATATGTATTTTTCAAAATGCACTAAAGTATGAATCATTTGATCAACTTTTTATTGATGTTCAATTTTTATAAAATTTGACACAAACAATTACGATAATATATAATTATAATTTAACAATTGAATCACCAAATTCACATACTATATAAAGTATTGAATGATATAATAGTTTGTGTAAGTTATACTAGTGTCATTTGATCTCTT
>JAMLFT010003252.1:0-22593 GCA_026544285.1 Pachyrhizus erosus | reverse complement strand
TTTTCTTCAAAAACATTTCTTTTAATAAATTATTTATTTATTAAGTTTTTATTTTTCAAGTTACTTAAATTATTATTTGTTTAATATTTATCAACTCGTTGAATAAATAAATAATTCCTATATCTAAATTAGTAAGAAAATTCATAAATAATATTTTATTTCTATATAAAAGTAGGATGTTACACCATAGAATTGATAGGACGAACTGCTATGATACCAACTAATTGTAATGCCATTTTTATTGATTTTAATTTGAGAAAGTCCTTCTAGAAATTTTATTTTAGATAAATTTTGAAACTAGAAGTTTCCACAAGTTACAATTGGAGAAACCTAAATATTGCTATAACGTCCGAGTATCATGAAATTATAAAAACTCAAATTAACATATCTGAAAAGATTAAACAGAACGGTAAGTATCACATTTCCAAAATATTAGTTAGGTATACAATACACTATTGATAGATAGTCTCAAAATATTAACAACTCCTATTTTCTCTTTAGAAATTCTCAATCAAAACACTCGGATGGATCTTCTTCTTTAAGTGATTCCTCTCTTCCTTCATATTCATTTGTTTTGATTGAGGCTGAACCTATAAAGGAGTTTTGGAGTAGAAAGGGTTGGGTCCATCGAGGAGTTGCAAGAATCTCTAGTGGGACCCTAGTGTATTTGGGTGGCGGAGTCTGTGTTAGGAGAACTAGGATATCTATATGGTAGAACTATCATGGGGCTATGACGTTTGGGGGCCTAAATGCAAATCTTACATAGCCCATGAAGGTATCTTCTCCACTTATCAAATCATGAGTTCATTGACCTTCCAAGGGCGTGATCATCATGTGGAATAGGGGATGAAACTCGTTTGTCATCTGTTTCTAAAATGTTGGGGGTTGAAAGAGTAAGCCATCTATTCTTAAGCATACACATACAAGTACATATCATTTTTAGCCATCAAATACTCTAATGTCCCTATAACGTGCCTAATTACAAGATTCTATTTGTTTTAGGGCCCTTCGTAGCCTCCAATACTACAATCTTCGGGAGGACTTACACGAATGTGTCAACAATAATCCAAGTTTGCATTTTGGTTGACGATCGGGAGTACATATCCTACCTAGTACTTGGTCTAGGATACTTTCAATCGAATCTTGGTAATGTTTTTCTTTGTTGAGAATGTCAAGCCAGTTCTGTGACACCCTCTTCACTTTGATTAGTTCACAACTTCTAGAGCTTGCGTACACTCCTCAAGTACCTTTTTGGTCAACCTATGTAATCTCCACTCTTGATTCTCACTCGTTAAGGATTTTGATTCATTTTACTCTTCTCTTCTCCATTCGTGAATGTTTCTCGGTACTAATTTCAAATTCAACTACATGGTCTTGTTATAACTTTCTTTCATCCTTACTTTAAATGGCTAATACAAGTTTTACTCAACTCTTGTGTGAGTAATTTCTCATCTCATCTTCTACCCTAGGATTATTTATGTAATTTATTGTCTAATCGAGACAGTTAAAAACATCATACAGATTCCTCTACTATCAATAGAGGCAAATAAAATAGCAACATATAACATAGGAATATTGAAAACCATGGGTAAACAAAAGTTCCAAACAATATATCAAAGATGATAATTAGAATAACAAGAAAATGGCAAAACAGTCTTTTCTAATATGTTTATCTTCTGTTTTTTCTTTCATTCTTTTCATCCATGACTATATCTTTTATATCTTTACCATCCTAATTCAATTTATTAGAATTAAAATTTAAATTAATTTTTTTTGTATTCACAACCCTTCTATTTACTATTCACACCCCCTGTTTTACTCTTTGTACCCCTTCTTTACTAAACTTGTAATGCCTCTTTTTAATTAGTTTTTATGATTAAGAAGTTATATTCAAATATTAGCATAGGTAAAATTTAAAAAAAATCTAACTCGCTAAGGGAATTACAATTTGACATAACATATCAATTCACATAACTTCATTTTGGTTATTCTCAATTTACTTATATAAGATAAATAAAGTCATAAGTAAACTTATTGTTACATCATTATAATGTTCTGGATAACCAAACAAAATATCTCCTTAAACATTTTTTCAATACTAATTTGATCTAGTCAGATCCTTCAAAAGGATATTCTTCTTCTGTAGAGTCTTTCATTTAGTTTGGATCATTGGCTTGGACTGATCCCATGGAGGACTGTATTGGTTGAGGAGTTTAAGGTCATCTTTACGTGGCTAAAACACTAGTGAATCTAGGTGGCGGAGTTTGAAATAAGACCACTAGTAAGTTGATACGATGAAATTGCCATGAGACTAAGATATTAGCAGGTTTGAACGCAAATCGAACGTATCCCACAAATGTATCATGTCCTTGGACTCTATCATAGGTCCATCTTCCTTCTAAAGGTATTATGGTCAAGTGGAATAGTGGTTGGAATTCATCTGCCATCTATGTCTAAAAAGGTAGGGGGTGTAGGAGTGAGTCATCTATCTTCGGGTAACATAAATATACAAATAGAGGGTGATTTATCTAACGTAGGCTTTCATCTCACCATACGTGCCTAATTAGGAATTCTACTCATTTTAGGGCCCTTCGCAACCTCCAATACTACTAACTCCTAGAGGGCTTACACGAGCGTATCTATAATAATCTAATTTGCAATCTATGGTTGGCAATCAGAAGTGCATATCCTGCCTAGTAATTGGTCCAAGATATTCTCAACCGAATCTTGGTAATGCTTCATTTTGTCAAAGAAGCCAAGCCGATTTTGTGAAACCCACTTTACTTTGAACGGTTCACAACTTGGCATCTTATATACCCCTAAGGTCTCACCAAAGCCTGCGTACATTCCACAAGTACCTTCTATGGTCAACCATTGCATTCCCCATTCTTAATTCTCACTCGTTAAGGTTTTCAATTCAATTTACCTTCCTTATTTCATTTGTCATCTCCACTATTCATTTTATTTTGGTAAAAGTTTAGGTATCTATGGATAGTATCCATCTTTATATCATAGTCATTCTAGACTTTGTCATCATTGTTTGAATATTTCTTAGTTCATTGTCTATCTTAGGGTTATTTTATAGCTTATTGTCTCAAATGGATAGTCATCAGGAAGACTTTCCTCCCACTAATTGTGGAGGTATGAAATCATATTTATATCATCAATCCAATACATTTAAAAGCATAACCAATGATCACAACAATCAACAATATACATTATATTCAAAAAGCAAGACACGAGGAAAATGGTCATTTTATATATTTCTTTCCATAATTTCTTCCTATCATTATATTTTTGTGAAAGAAGTAAGTATAGGAGGCTTTCAGCCACTATTAGTCTTAGTTGGGAAAATTTTATTGAAAAAGGGGTATTTTTAGAAAAATTTCTTAAGAAGGGTATTTTGGTCATTTTGCAAAAATTTGTCCTTTTAGGGAATTCTCCTTCACATTTCAACTCATAATTTATTATATAGGTTACTACTATTTTAAACTATTTTCTCTAAAGTTTAGGAGATCCAAATAGTGGTAAAAAGTTGTTTTATAACATATGGGCGGGCCAAATGGTCATTTTATTAAATTTTGTCCTTTTAAGGACTTTTCCTTTACATTTTTAGCTCATAGATTTTTATGAAGGTTTCTAATAATGCTAGAAAGGGTTTCTAGGCTATTGTTATTGATTTTGGAATGACCAAACAATGGTAAAATTTGGGTTTTTATAACTTAGGGGTATTTTGGTCATTTTGGAATAAAAAATTATTTTTAAGGATTTTTAAGTTTCTAAAATGGTAAGAATACCCTAGGCTTATACCTAAACTGATTTTGATAACTTTTTCCTTAATTCATTGACCAAAAGGGCTAAATTTCAATTTTTCTCGCTTAAGGGAATTTAGGTAATTTAGAAAATTCAAATTAATTTTTATTTAAACTTTTGTAAAATTTGCTATAATATTTTTTCACAGAAATGGAGCTATCTTCTATTCTTGTTTCAAAACTTGGATGGATAAAATTACAGAGAAATTTCAAAATTTTAGACTAGGAGTATTTTGGCAATTTTTCAGTTGAAGGACAAAATGGTCATTTTCCCTTCTTCTTCTTCAACCTAATTAACAGAGCCTGGTTTTTGGCTCAAAAGCTTTTGAATTTTTACCATTCTTTCCTTCCTACCTAATCGTATGGGTTTATATTGTTTCCTAGCTTATTCCATATGAATTTCTTGATTTTCCTAGTTTATATTCATCTAATAAACACTCTGACCATGCTTTACAATGAGAGCGAAATCACGCTTTCCTATCCTCACTAAATTCTTGATTTTTCCCTCTCATTTTTGTGAGTTAATCACACAAAATTATTCTAATAATTAGTCCCAGACATCACTTTACCATAATTTGATCAAAGATAGGCAAAACAAAGAATTTCAAATTTCAAAATTCTCAAAATTTGAATTGCTTAACTTATAATTGGTTTTTGAGAATTACTGAGTTTTAGAGTGTCAAACTCTCTAGAAATCAGAATAGAACAATTTAAAATTATTCTACGATCCAAATTTCAAGAAAAGATAACTCCTCCTACCTAGATTGAAGTTTTTCCAACGAGTTTGTAACTTGCTTCGATGAAGCTCCGACGTCTCTATGAACTCATGATTCCTTGGTCAATCCTTCAAATTTCTCTGCCAAGATTGATGCAGGAATGTTTCCTAAGCTTTCTGGATGAGGATGATGCACGAAGGGTGAGGATTTAAAGAGAATTTTGATGAAGGAATTGCAGTATCTCCTTTCTCGATTTTGAATGGACTTCGTATTTATAGACCTTTGTAACTCCTTCGCTTCGCGTTTAAATATGCATAGGTTATGGGCAAGTTTTTTGGTGCAGGAGTAGGGTGGCAACAATGCAGGAGAACATTGCAGGACGAAGGGTGCCTGAGGTTGAAGTTGAGTGAGCAACTTCAATGGCGGCAATGTGTTTTTAACTTTAGCTTAAGTAGATTTTAGTTCGTAAAAATAATAGTGATGGGTTTAGCAGTCAAATGGCAACCCCTGCATCCAATATCCACTTTCGACCCTCACGTGCCAGTCTTCGAATCCGCCCTACTCCTTTTTGCATTTTGCATTTTATTTCTCTATTTAACTCAACGCCTTTACCTTTTATTTTATTATTCGCTTTAATGCTACACTTCTTGGGTAGATCATTTGGTTTGGAGACGCATCCCTCCTCCCTCGCTACAAGGTCGCAGTTTCGAACCCATCCTTGCCTTATTCTCCTATTCCTTTCTTTTTTTCTCTTTTCTTTCTTTTTTTCTCTCTTCTCTTTCTTTTCTTTTCTCTTGTTTTTAATTTTTAATAAATTTATTTAAAATTGCTAAATTCTTCAAAAATTCTACAAAAAATTAATTATATTTTTCTTACATTATTTTAAATTTTTTTCCAATATTTATTTTATTTGATAAGAATTTATTTATTTTATCTAAAATATTTATTTAATCATATTTAATTCCTAAAATTTATTTTCAACTCCTAAATATTTATATTCTAATTTTCTTATTTGTATTCTTTCCTCCTTATATTTTTATTTTATTCAAAACATATGGATCTATTTTCTATTTGAAATTAATTTACATATTTACCTTAAATTGTTTTTTTGGATTAATTTTATCTAACTAAAATTTCTACCTCTCTTTCTCTCTCTTTTTCTTTTGCTCTAACCATTATTTACTAGATAATATTTCTTTCATAGAAAATAAATTTCTAAATCCTATTTTTAACTAAATTAAATTATGAAGAGAATAAGTGGAAAATCTCAAAATTTAAATTTATAATTATATCAAAAGTAGGATATTACAAAACTCACCCCCTGACCTTCTTCTTCCTCTAACCCTCTCTTTTCCTTCTTACTCTCTACTCACTCTCCTAGTCTCTCCCTCTTTCTTCTTCTCACTGGTTCATCTTTCTCTCTATAAATCCAGTTTCCTTCTCCTTCCTTTTCCCCCTCTCTCCTTGACCTATGAACCTTTTAGCAAGTGGAAAAAACAATTTATCTAATATGAATTTTGAATTCACAGTCAACTTTGATTTCACCTCAATTATAATAAATTTTCATTTTTAACTTGCTAATTTTCTTTAGTATTAATCCTAAACAAAGTTTTGATTCAGAATTTAATCAAAATTAAAGAAATGGCAAGTTTGGTAGCCATGGTAATTAGGAAAAATTTCAAATTCGATTTTTCTCAATTTGTTACCTATTTGGTTAATTTAGGGTTCAATTATGTGAGAATAATGATTAGGAACGAATTCGTGAAATCAGAATGAAAGACACATGACTCCTAACTCCTAAATTCAGTTTATTATTATTTTTAGATTGTTTTATTCTCTTATTTCTATTTTTCTTCTTTTATTTCTATTTCATTTAAAAATTTCTATTTTCTATACCAAAATCAAAATATTTTTATATTTATATTGATTTCTTATCTAAATAAATTATTTTACTAAAAATTCTTTTATCTTAATTTATAATTTATTCTCTCCATATCATCTCTTGAGTAATACTTTTGATTTTAAAATTCTAAACTTTAATTGAACTAAACAAAAATATTTTTAAGTAAAAGGAAAATTTCTAATTCAAGTATATTTTTTAATTATAATTTATTTATTTTAAAATAGGATGTTACACATTAACTCAAGTTAGGATGCTTAAAAGGTCAACCCATAATGTCTTGGAGATCAATTCGAAATGTTGAGCGAAAGTAGGACTTTGCTTGTTGTTAGGTCTATCTAGTATGCCTTGGTAGTCAAACCAAAATGTTGTGTGATTAGTCTTGAGTATCAACAAGAAGATAGACTCAACTAGTCATTGGATAAAATTGAAATATCAAGTGGAGGTCAAATTGGAATTTTGAGTAGAGTTCAAACTCAAGTTTTCATTGTATCAAGTTGGAATGTTAGAAAGGACAATTTGGAATGCCAAGAGGTTAATTCGTAATGTTAAGTGGTCAAATCAGAATGTTGAGAAGTCATTTTGAAATGTCGATTGGTCAATCTAAAATATTGAAAGGTCAAATTGGAATGTCAAGAGAGCAATCTAAAATGTCGAACGATCAATCTAGAATGTTAAGTGGTCAATTCAAAAATGTCGTGTGGTGAAACTAGAATGCTAAGAGATCAATTCAAAAATGTTGAGCGGTTAAATTGGAATGTCGAGAAGTCAATATGAAATGTTGAGCAGTCCATCCAGAATGTCAAGCGATCCATCTAGAATGTCAAGAGGTCAAATCAAAATGTTGAAAGGTCAATCTGTAATGTCAAGCGATCAATTTGGAATATCAAGTGGTCAAATTAGAATGTTAAGAGATCAGTGTGAAATGTTGAGTGGTCAATCAAACATATCGAATAATTAAACCAAAATGCTAAGAAGTCAATATTAAATGTTGAGCAACCACTTCAAAATATCAAATGGTCAATTTAAAATTCCAAATGATGGAACCAAAATATTGTATTTAAGATACTCAAGACATGATACCGAACAAGATGCCTAAGGCACCAAACTATGTTGAAGATACTCAATACTCAAGGTCAAATTAAGTGCTCAGGTTGCGAAATGTGAAGCTATGAATGCTCAAGGCGCTAAAGGCCCAGCTCAGGATGCTTCAAGTTGAGTGTGAAATACGGTAGGCCGAGTGTAAAATACTGAATACCGAGTGTAAGATATTCGAGGTCGAGTTCACCACATTGAAGCTATAGGTAGAATCCACATCTCGAAACAAAAGCATCTTAACGAATGTCTTCTTATTAAAACTTTTGCTAGAACTTTTCGTTAGGTGTCATTACTTTCAGGCTCCTTTTTTATATATAAGATGCTTTCCATACACAATATATTTTATGCATATAAATGTGTTTTGTGGATTTAAAATATAGGCGACGACTGTTCCATCATACATCTACCTGCATCCGTAAGGTTCTCAATAGTTATGTGTAATATAACAAAAGATTATATTTATTAATTATTCTTCATCCACGACTAATCAACTTGATATTTAGAACCTCATCTCGCGGCTTTGAGTTCATATTACCAATCACAACAGCTAGGATCACATTCGACTTCTAATGTATATCGTGTTTGGCTTAGCCAATTTTTTATTTAACGTAATGGAAAAACCCATCACAATCAGTATGTCATGTTGGCTTTATTTGGGTGCATAAGTTCGCTTCCCTATTTGCATAGTATCATTGAAGAACCCTACTAATGAACTTTTTCCAAAGGAAATAACATGTATGTACGCCATAATAATTATTTAATATAGCCATAATAATTGCATAGATCATGAAGTAATAATAATATTACCTTTAATTCAACATTTAGCATGATAACAGATTGTAATGCAATTACTTAATGTTGATGAACTTATATGTGGCTTCGGTGCTTGATTTTGGATAATAGCATAATATTCATGGTATAATAATGAGATAGTATGACATTTGAATTAAAACATAAAAACATGTTAAGAGCATTTTTTTATAAGGCACTGAAAGTCATTAAGCCTTAACACCATGGTCCCATCATAGGATATAACATTAGTATCTACATATCTTTAGAATCTCAAGCCATTAGTTTTAACATGAAAAATACCAAGAATATTATAATTTTAAATTTATACAATGTTTGTACTCTTTTCATTTATTGATTGTGACCACCACTTTTTGCATGCCTCGCTTGCCGATAAGTCACGTTAGAAGAAACACGCTTTTGCGATCCAAACATTATATGTCCCTGTCATCTCATAAACAACTAGCAAAGGATATTAAAATGAATTGAGAGTTTAGTGTGCAAAAACTGACAACCCGTTCTCAATTGTTTAGAAGGCATAACTTTTTCTTCCATTTAGTCGATTAATATCGCATCTAGAATTTAAGATATTATTGCAATTTCTCATGTATAATTGGATGAGAATTCATAATCAATGGTATTAGAAATAAATTGCAAAGGAGAACTGGACTTGAATTTTGATTATTCATCGACCCATAATGCATATATCAAATTTGATATAATCTTTAGTAATGCAATATACAACATTATGAATATAGATTAAATAAAGGGATAGAACCGTGATAAATGACGCTTGTACTTCTGTTTGCCTGCATCCATTCCAACATTTTAAGGAAAAGCATAGACTCTTATTGGTGTGGCTGGGAAAAATGTTACTCAAGCTCACGGTGATGCAAAATGTTCATACTAAAATTGGCAAAACCTTTTTTTGATGGTTGCTCCTCCAACATAATTTTTGATAGATCATCTCATTCGAGGTATTGTCATTTTGTCCTCAAAATGCACCTCAATAGATTAAGGGAGAAATGTGTTTATAAGCTATCATTGACATCAACTCTTAAATGATGTAGGACTTTTTGGCATAGTGGCACAAGCCTCCTAGTTGAGGCTAAGGGGCAAAAATGACCTTGGTCATTCTTATATTGCCAATTTTGTTAGGGTCACCTCATATGAGGTATTGTCCATTTTGGTGCTAAGTGGTCCATCACAATTTTATCCTTAAAAGACAACTCGGTGGGTTAAGGGAGGAGAGTCTTTATAAGCTACCCTTGACCTAAACTCCTAAGCAATGTGGGACATTTTGGCATACCAAAACACAAACCATTTGTCTCATATGCAAAATTTGCTATATGTATCATGCACAATTGCATATTCAAATTCTTGTTTTTCTCATCATCCTTGATTCCTCTTAATGTCGATACTAATAGTCACCCAAAGCTGTAAGAGGAAAGAAATTGCATTTCCCTTGTGTTTCTCATATGTTTTTTAAAACTAAATCTATATGTTCTGAAAGGAATAATTAATTCTATGTTGACTAATTAATCTTTTACACTTTTTTTTCTTCTATATTTGTCATGTGTCCTTGTTAGCATTCAAAATTTTATGATAAGCCAAAATTTAATTGTTTGGCCAAAATGCATGAAAAGATGAAATGTTAATTTTGTTACCTACCTCAGTTGAATATTTAAATTTTTGGTATTTTGTATTTTAATGATAAAATTAAATTTAATTTTGAAATAAGGGTGACAAGTGTTGTTTAACAACCTAAATTCTAGTCTGTAAAATAAATAACTTTGTAACACTTTGATACAACTCAATTTAATTTATAGAATATGTATAGAAATTATTTTGTATTAAACTTAACACAATTCATTTAATTATTTATCTTTCAAAATATTGGAGACTTGAGAAAATATGGGTGGAAATCTTCACAAAATAATATTAAAACTTTGTATATGTTATTGTGAAACAAAAGCGGTCAGGTATTAAGAAATGATTTCATTAACAGAGATACAAATGAATAACATGAATTCAAAAATTATAAATATTTATGTATAAATAACTGAAAGCATAAAAATTTACTAAATGTACCTCTCTCTCTCTCTCTGTATATGTGTGTGTGTGTGTGTGTGTGTGTATACATATACATAGGCAAATAACAAAATAACATAAAACATATACATATGATAAGCATCGCATCTAAGACAACCAAAATTACAACTAGCAAAAATGCAAAATGACAATATACATACAAAAATTTGAATCCTAGGTCTAGCAAAAAATTCAATCAAAAGAGAAACATATACTCAAAGCAGTCATCCACAGTCTCAATTATTATGTACATATCCAACATGATGGTATGAGTTATGAGGTACGAAGAGTTATGAAGTCTCCTAGATGGATCCTTGGGAAGAAGTTCCTTCAGAATACTCTTTAGGATCCTCCTCAAGGTCATCCTCTTCGTCTCTAACTACCAACCATCAAGTTCTGCCTGCGTCAACAGTTTCCTTTGTCTCTACCACTAACAACTCATGCTCTGGCTTGGGTTTTTTTGGCTCCTCCTTTAGTACTAAGTCTTCCCCATAGTAGGAACCCAGTCATCATCCCCCTCATCTCTCAACTCCATAAGGTTCAGCGTCGCTTGGCGACCTCTTTGCCCAGATAACATCAAGGTGCAAAGTCCCATTCCCAATAGAAAATGTTGTCATGCAAAAACTACGGATATGGAAGCAGCAAGAGTTGAAGAAATGTCCTTGAAATTGTCAAAGGACCTCTAGGGTGATAAAATGATAAAGATTATTATGATGATAATGAGAAAGAGATATCAATTGTTTGTATGACACTACATGTAAAAGAAAAAGGCGGCATAGGCTGAGTCCAACAAATGAAAATGTAAAAAGTCTCAAGTGGTGTGTCCATATCGTCTATTAGCATGAGAGAAAATCAAGATGACCCACAAAATGATTGACACCTCTCCATACATCCTGGGCCAACATGCATCAAAACAATCAATGCATAAGTGGCGTTGTGGCTCTATCTATACATGTTCCTAAAAAGAAAAGAAAGGAATGGGTCTTCCTACTTCATCAAGAAATGTATAGATGACTAAAGAAGACATACAAAGATGATTAACCATACTCATGTGATTGTCTAACGTTCTCACTCGTACTACTAAAAATGTTAGTACCTAATTCTTAATATATTTATTATACTGGTCAGTTTCCACTAGAACTCCTAAAACTTTATGGTCTTACAAAATTTTGGAAGTGTAGACGGATTTTAGGAGTACACCCTTCAATATGGTACAATAGCAAGTTCTCACCAATAAGGATTAGACATCGTAATCAGTTAGGGCTACCAAGCTAACTCATCAACCAATTTTAAATAGAAAATAGATTCTTGATATGTTTAGATAAAATAAAAATAAAAGAAGAAAAGAATAATAATTTGAAGGTTAGAATATAAATTTTTATGGATTAAAAATAAATTTTTAGGAATTAAATATGAATAAATAAATATTTTAAATAAAATAAATAAATTTATCAAATAAAATAAATATTTGATGAAAAAGAAATTTAAAACCTGTAAGAGAAAAATATAAATTAGTTTATAAGATTTTTGGAAAAAATTTAGAAATCAAAAATATAATTGTTAAAAATTAAAAATATAAATTAAAAGAAAAAGAAAAGAAAATAGAAAAAGGCAAGGCTGGGATTCAAACCCAAGCCCTACAGATTGAGAGAAGAAATGGAGTAAATGTGCCAACTAGGCTACCCATTTTGGGTGACAAAATAGCAACCCAATTGAGACATAAGGCATAGGCACTGGGATGAAGGAAGAAAAATAAAACGCGAAATAAGAAAAGGGTGTAGGATGGATTTGAAGAGAGGAACATTGAGGTTAAAGAATGAGAAAGGACGTAGGGATTTTCATTTGACAGTTAGGCCCATTGTTGTTTATTTTTACAAATTAATTCTACTTAAGCCTTCCTAAAAAGCAAAGACCACGATTGAAGCACCTCGTCACCACCTTCAACCTCGACACGACTTTCTACAACTATAGTTGTCTTACCGTTCTTATACTACCCATACCTTGCCTTCACCTAGCTAGACCTGTCGATAACATACGAGTTCTTAAACACAAAGAAAGGGACAGAGGAGGTCTATAAAAATAGAGCCAAAATTCAAAATCGAAGAAGAAACAAAATCGTGAATTCCTCTTCTAAATTCTACTCGAATCCTCACCCTCTTTGCTTCCTTCCAATTCAGTTAGCTTCATAATCGTTCATACTACGATTTTGTTGGAGAAATTTGAAGGATCGTTCAAGAAATCGTGATTTTGCATTGTCATCGGTGCTTCATCGAAACCTCGTCGAAAAATTTCAAGAAGGTAGGAGGAGTTATTTTTCCTTCGAATTTTGTTGCTAGAATCATTTTAGATTATGTGATTTGGTTTCTAAAAAATATGATACTCTAAAACTCCGTGATTCTTCAAAAATGTATATGACGTAGAAAATTTGAATTTTGAGAACTCATAAATTTGATATTCTTTGTTTGCTCGTATTGATCAAATTTTAGGTAAGATATACTTGAGGTAGGCTATTCGAATCATTCTGTATCAGTAATCCATCAAAATAGATGAAGAAAATAAAAATCAAATTTGAGAATGAAAGCTTTGGTTTCGTTCCTGTTTTAGACAAAGAATAGATTGAATTCTTTTTAAAAATCTTCAAAAATCATGGAATGTCCAAAGAAATTAATCAAACTTGGACAGAAAAACACCCAAAGAAATTAAACAAAGATTCAAAACCCTCTTAGATATACCTTTTCATAATAAATATATATAGGAAGGAATTTCAAAAGAAAAATGTAAAATAACCATTTTGCCCCTATATGGTTGTTTGTTTATAATTTTCAATATTGTATGTTGTGATCAATGATTTTAGTGTTAAATGTATTGATTTGAAAATAGAGATATGATTTGCTACCTCTACCTTTCATAGAGGTTACATATTAATGATAATTGTCCGTATGAGACAGTAAAATTTCTGAGGTAACCCTAGGATAGAAGATGAATTGAGAAATGCTCAGGCAACAATGATAGTTATAGAATTATGGATGCTACCCATAGATATTTGAACATGTCATTAGTACTAAGATAAAGTTGACAGATGAAATAAGGAAAGTACATTGAATTAAAAATCCTAACGAAGGAGAAATAAGAATAGAGAATGCCAAGGTTGACCACAGAAGGTACATAAGGAATGTACACAGGCTCTGGTGACACCTTGGAGGTAGATAAGGTGCCAAGTTGTGAACTGCTCAGAGTGAAGAGGGTGTCACAGAACCGACTTGGCATCCCCAACAAAGCAAAGCATTACCAAGATTCGGTTGAGAGTATCGTGGACCTAGTACTAGGCAAGATATGTACTCCTGATCGTTAACCTAAGTTTACAAATTTGGACTACTAATGACACGCTCATGTAAGTCCTCTTGAAGTTAGTAGTATTGGAGGTTATGGAGGGCCCTAAATCAAGTAGAATTCCTAATTAGGCATGTTACAATGAAATGAAAGTCTACGCTAGCTAGAAAACATTTTATATATGTATGTGTTTTCCTAAGGATAGATGGCTCACTCCTACAACTCTCATATTTTTCTAGATACAGATGGTAGAAGAATTTTAACCCCTATTTCACCTGTCCATAATACCTCTGGAAGAGAGATGGACTCATGATAGAATTCAGGGAGATTATACCTTTATGAGCTACGTTAGGTTCATGATTGAATGAAGTCAAAAGTTGAATGAATATGTGTGAAATGTTATGTTCCATCAAATCGCAATTCCCTTGGCGAGTTAGATTTTAAATCCACTAGCGATGCAATTACCAAAAATATAATTTATTAAAAATAAAAAAGTAAAAAGAATAAAAAGGGGTGTTACACTCATTGTCACGATTCCTTGTTAAAGGTTTTTATGACTACACATAAATAAACGTTTTATCTATAATGGTCTTTAAAACATACAATAAATTCACATAGAATTGATAATTTATATACAAATTAATACACACATTTTCAAACAATTGATATTTCAAAAATATCACACATATAGATTATTGTCCAAAATTTACGTTTTCTAAGTCATAGAATCCAATATCAAAGTTAAAACATATTATTTATGTTATGCATGATATAACCTAACTTAATTTTAAGGAAAAGACTAAATTTCAAAACATAATGAAAATAACACTATATTTTGGCTTTAGAAAAAGGGAAAAAATGTTCATTAAAAAATTATATCGCAACATATTTTTAAAATACTAGATTTCTATATATAAATAAGGGTATTTAAATATATTTTCTAAAAAGGTATAACTTATTATAATAAAAAATCTACAAAAATTAATAAAAATAAATTAAGGCAACATAGTTGAATGTTCTAATGATATAAAATACATTTCTTAATTAAATATGTACCATTTTTGGCAATTATTTCACTAAAACAATTTTTTGGGCAAAACCTGACTTGAAAACAAAGATAAACATAAAAAGTCTTTTTTCCTTTGGTCTAACCCTGTACACCGTCTAATAACTAAACTAAAAGTTTCAGCAAAGTAAAAATAACAAAAAAATTTAACTAGAAATATTTTTATATATTATGAAAGTTCTTGAAGTCTATTTTCTAGAACATCCACCCAATATTCAAACAAAAGTCTATAAAAAATATTTAAAATCTTTTAAGGTGACAGACTCAACTTTCACTTACAATACCATAGTATAATGTTTTTCACTTTTGGGGGCCTTCACAAAAGGTATTGATGTTGTACATTTTGTACCTTGAAGCTAACACATAGAATTTTATAACAAGGAAAAAACCAAATCCTAACTCGTTTTCCATTGTGCCTAGTAACTAAATGTCTAGGGATCATTTTCTAGTAACACGAGTAAACATTGGATGTATTACCTCAAGATTGTGAAAAATATTTGAAAATGTTTCTAACCTTTAAAAATTAAAAAAATATGGTTCGAAAAATAAGTATGTGTAGTTTCTAGACTTGCAAAATAATAATAATAGAGATAAGTAAATAATCACAAGTTCCAAAAATATCTAGTCTTGTTATCCCAAAAACTGAAGTAAAAAAGGACATGTATGCTTCATTTGACTTACTTTTTGACCTTATGTTCCAGAAGCTCCAATTGATGAAATTTTAGTTTTTGTGTTTATTTTCATTCAAAGTAAGTTTAAAAGAAATCCATTAGATTGATAAAAAGATATGCCCAAAATTGTTAGACAGACACATGTAGGAAGCTAAGTTTCAGCCACAGTCTCTCATTCTTTGGCCATAAATAAAATAGTAAAAAATATTTAGAAAAATTTGAAGAAGAAAAATTGGATAGAGTCTCCTTTGTTTCAAGATCATCCTCATGGCTTGAAAACTCAGAAATAAAAAAAAGGAGAAGAACACATGCAAACAATAAAATTAGCCAGTAAATACAAGAAGAAAGAGTGGATGAAAAAGAACTATTTTTCAAAGACATGCAAAGCAATTTCCATGGAGAAAATGAACATGTAAGGCACGAAAATAAGGCTTCATGTTCAACCAAACTTAATTCACAACAAGAACATCATCCTTAGGTGGTGTGGGGTGAAAATCCAGTGCAACTAACCAAATCAAAAATTAAACTATGGGCACCTTGGATGGTTCTAGTGCATGAAAAAATTGGTACCGTTAACTAGAACAAAAACTTATTCCGATGCAACTTAGGTGGTGGTGTTTCAAAAGTAGTTATATTTGACTAGATCACAAACTAAATTATTGGCACCATGGTTGGTATTGGGAAAAATCTGATGCACGTGACCGGATCAAAAACTGAACCATAAGCACCATAGATGGTGGTGGTCCAAAATTTGGTGCACTTAACCATATCAAAAGTTAAATCATGGGCACCTTGTGTGGTGTTGTAACAAAGTCTAGGCTACTTGGCCAAATCAAAAACTCAATCACAGGTAGCTTGTTTGGTGTTGAGACAAAATCTAGTGCATTTGATCGGATTAAAAAGTGAACCAAGTGCACTATGAGTGGTGTCAAGTTAAGTCTCATGCACTTGACGGTATGAAAAACTCAACCAAGTTCTCTTTAGGCGATGTTGATTCAAAATCTAGTATAGTTGACCTAATCAAAAGCCAAATCATAGGTACCTTGGATGGTGGGGTTGCAAAATCTATTGCACTTAACCGAATCAAAAATTGAATGATAGGCACC
Organism: Pachyrhizus erosus; assembly: GCA_026544285.1. Lineage (NCBI taxonomy): Eukaryota > Viridiplantae > Streptophyta > Magnoliopsida > Fabales > Fabaceae > Pachyrhizus > Pachyrhizus erosus. Next base: position 6,014 of record JAMLFT010003252.1, on the reverse strand, counting down.
ATGGGTGGTGTAGGGACAAATTTTGGTGCACTTTACTAGATAAAAATCTGAACCAAGTATGCCTTGGGCAGTGCAAAGGAAAAATTTGATGCACTTAACCAGATTAAAATCTAAACCATGGGAAGTTAGGGTATCAGGGGTACAAAATCTGGTGCACTTGACCAAATAAAAACTAAACCAAGTGCACCTTAGGTGGTGCTAGGGCAAAATCTGGTGCACTTGCTCATATAAAAAATTGAACTAAGGGAACTTTGGGTGGTCTTGAGCAAAATCCGGTGCACTTAACTAGATGAAAAACTAAACCATGCGCACCTTGGATGTCGTGCAAAATCTAGTCCACTTGATTGGATCAAAAACTGAACCATGGGCACCTTGGATGTTGGTAGTGCAAAATCTGGTGAAGTTAATCAGATCAAAAATAGAATCATTGGCATCATGGATGGTGTCAAGGCAAAATCATGTGCACTTGACCAAATAAAAAACTGAGCCATGGGGATCTTGGATGGTGATGGTGCAAAATTTGATACACTTAATAAGATCAAAAGTTGAATCATGGTAACCTTGGGTTGTGTTGGGGAAAAATTGAGTGCACTTGGCTTGATAAAAAATTGAATCATAGACATCTTGGTTAGTGCCTTGGAAACATCTAGCACACTAGATTGGATCAAAAACTTAACCATGTTCACCTAACGTGGTGTTGTGGGAAAATCTAGTGTACTTGATTGAATCAACAAGTGAATCATGGGCACCTTGGATGGTGCTAGTCCAAAAGTCTATTGTACTTAATCGGATGAAAAGTTGAATCGTGGGCATCTTGGGTGGTGTCAAGCCAAAATCTAGTGCACTTAACCATATGAAAAACTCAAGCAAGTACACATTGGGTGGTGCTAGTGCAAAATCTAGTACACATGACTATATCAAAAACTAAATCATGACACGTTGGGTTATGTTGAAGCAAAATCTAAAGCTCTTGACTTAATCAAAAATTAAACCAATGGCACCTTGGGTGATGGTGGTGCAATATTTGGTGCCCTTGACTAGATCCAAAATTGAATAATAGGCAACTAGATTAATGCAAAGGAAAAATTTGGTACACATAATCAAATAAAAAACTAAACCAAGTGACCCTTTGGTGGTGTAGGGGCAAACCTAGTGTACTTGTCTTAATACAAAACTGAATAATAAGCACCTTAGGTGCCTCGGGGCAAAACCTAGTACACTTTACCAAATCAAAAGTTAAACCTTGGTCATCTTGTATGCTATCATCGCAAAGTCTAGTGCACTTGACCAAATCAAAAATTGAATCACGGGCACCTTCATTGATGTTGGGGAAAAATCTGTTTCACTTGACCAGATTAAAAAGTGAACCCAATGCACCTTAGGTGGTGGTGATGCAAAATTTAGTGCAGCTGATTCGACCAAACACTAAATCTTGGGCACTTTTAGTACTTTTGGTGCAAAATTTTGTGCTCTTGTCTAAATCAAAAATTAAACAATGTGCACCTTGGGTGGTGGTGGCACAAAATCTAGTGCCCTTGACCGACTTAAAAATTGAATCATGGGCACCTTAGTTGGTGTTGCGACAAAATCTAGGGTTTTAACCGAATAAAACATTGAACCAAGTGAACCTTTAGTGGTGTAGGAGCAAAATCTAGTGCACTTGACAAAATCAAAAACTGTATCATTTGCACCTTGAGTGGTGGTGGTGCAAAATCTAGTGCCCTTGACCAGATCAAAAACTAAATCATGGTTATCTTGGTTGATGTTGGAGCAAAATTAAGTGCACTTAACCAAATAAAAACTAAACCAAGTGCAACTTTGGTGGTCTAGGGTCAAAATTTAGTGCACTTAACAAAATAAAAAATTGAATCATATACACCTTAGATGATGGTGTAGCGAAATCTTGTGCACTTGACCATAGAAAAATTAAATATTGTGAATCTTTGATGGTGCTGGGGAAAATTTTGGTGCACCTAATAGGATAAAAAACTGAACCATGGGCACCTTGAATGGTGGTGGTAAAAAATTTGATGCACTAAACAAAATTAGAAACTAAATCCTTAGCACCTTGTATGGTATCATGGAAAAATTTGGGGCACTTGATCGAATCAGAAATTGAATCACAAGCGCCTTGGTTAGTGTAATGGTGCAAAATCTAATGTACTTAACTAGATCAAAAACTAAATCATGAGCATTTTAGATGGTTTTGGGGCAAAATCTTTTGCACTTGACAATATTAAGAACTAAACCAAGTGCAACTTAGGTGGTGTCGAGGTAAAACCTAGTGCAAATGATTGGATCAAAAACTAAATCATAAGCATCTTGGATAATGGTGGTGCAAAATAGTGCACTTAACCAGATTAAAACTTGAATGATGGATGTAACGACCTAAATTTTTACCAATTTATTTTATTTATTTCTAATTACAATTAGATAGATAATTTTAAAACTAACTTTCATTCATTAATTTACGTCATTGTACATAAAGAGTTTTGAAGCTTAAACAAAATAGAAAAGAGAACATTTAAGAAGCTTCTTTGCCTCTAGAGTTTTTAGATGGATCTTCATCCTCAGATGATTCTTCTCTTGGAGCGGGTTTGGAGCTAGGGTGTGTAGAGGTAAAAGGTTGGTGAAAGTTACTTAGTCGCCTTCTTTTGGGATGTGATAGAATTATAGGAAGAGAATATGAAAATCTAGAAGGTACAACTTGGGTCAATACTATAGGGAGATCTATCTGGCTAGGTGTTGAGGTTGTAAAAAGTTTTGCAAGGAAGAAAGTAAATTGAACATATCTAAGGTATATGTCTAGACGGTATAAGGGATCTCTAGTCCACCTTCCACAGAGAGGGGTTATGGATAAGTGAAATAAAGAACGATAATCATCAGTCATCTTTTCCTAAAAATATAGGATTTGTAGGAGTGAGTCACCTATTCTCCATCAATCACATTTAATTGGCATACCTGTAAAATGTTTACTCTCAACTCACTGTATCATGTCATATTACTTTATTACTACTGACTCTTAAGGACTTATGCGAAACGTATTATTTTATCAATAATTTGCAACTTCTTGGGTGACGATCGGGAGTACATATCTTGAGCTGGTACAAGACTCAGATACATGTTACCGACCTTGGTAATGTTATGCTTTATTGAGGTTACCAAGCTGACTGTATGTGACCCCTTAACCCAAGTTGTCCAAAAAATTGGTGCCTATACACCCCCAAGTATTTCCACAACTTGCATACATTCCTCAAGTACCTTTTGTAATGAACCCATTGCATTTCTCCAATCTTGTATCTCACACATATTACAATTTAATTGTTGTATCCTTCTTTCGATGATGTCTCATGGTACAAGATCCCCAAAAATATCCATAAATAGAGCTTTTATTGAATTTTTTCTTCTTATCATTTTCTACTACTATCTTAGGGTTTCAAATATGAACTTCTTTTTCACCAAGATATTTCACAATCAAAAATAGAGTTATTCATGTCCACAATGATAGTACATGTATATATCATGAGGGAAGTTAAAGGAATATTCAAGGTTTAGTTAAGAATTTCATATTTCCTAAATTTTGATAAGGAAGGGCATTTTAGTCATTTTGCTTTTAACACTTATGGGTTTTATTATACCACTTCTTTTGATATATTCTTGTATTGAATAATAATGAACCTATGAAAATGAAATGATTTATTAAAATTTTAGATTTGAAGTAATTTGGGGTAAATTTAATAGGAACGGTATTTTAGTCATTTTCCCAAAAAAAGGTATTTTGGTATTATTGATTCTTTAAAAAATTTCTTCCAAAAATTAAAATATATCTTTATAAGTATTATTTCTTTTATTTTCAAAAAGGTTGCTCAAATTACAAATTTACATGACAATAATGACTAGGGGCATTTTGGTCATTTTTAAGGAAAATTTCATTTTTGATAAAATTCATCATTGTTCTAAATTTATAGATGTTGTGAATTTAGCAAAATCAATCCTTAACTAATTTCCATTAAATTGAACACAATTCCTTTGAATTTAAAGCAATCATATTGTAAATTTTAAGAAGGGTATTTTGGTCATTTTTCACAGAATTTTTATGTGGATTTTCCTCATATTTCTGATTTTAGAATGAGTATAGGTTCAATCAAGTTATGCATAGGGAATTTCTGGCTAATCTATTGCTATATTAGGTTAATAACACAATGAAAATTTAAATTTTCAAGACTAGCGGTATTTTAGTCATTTGTTAAATTTTCAAATTTCTAAAGTTATGTACACATATATATGTATATATATTAAGTCCTGCTAGATCATATATTAGAAGTTTATTTTACTTTTTTTTTCGATGTGAAAGAGCAAAATTCTAAAAGTTTTGGCCCAAGGGCATTTTGGCCATTTTTTGACCCTATGGGCAAAATGGTCAATTTGCCAATTCTACTGTTGTTCTTCTTCTTCTTCCTTGAATTAAAGGTTGGTTTAGGCTCGAAAAACCATTCAAATTTCTTTGTTTCTTCGTTATTCTTTCTAGTAAGTTCCTTTCGTTAACTTTCAAGTCCAAATCAACTAAAATCGATAAAATTGAGGTACTAATTCATTAAAACTCAAAATTCACAGCACCGAGATGGTGAATTCTGCTTTTGTTTCATTCTAGGTAGTTTTCCATCCATAATCACTCCAACATTAATAATGAAGCTTATTCAAGATAGTGTTTTATCAAAAACGTCCTAATTGAGTATAATTGATTTGTGTTTTACGTCAAATTTTAATTTCCTTAGGTTCTTAAGTTTTGGGTGACTTCCCTATTCCCAAGGTCTAAAATTATCAGGTATCCAAATTCACACAACTTATAACATTTCTAGTAATTAAAATTGAAGAAAGGATAACTCTTTCTACCTGAATTTAGAATTTTCTGGCAAGAATTTGTAGTTTCCAATGAAGCTCCCAGGTACGTTCAAAATCATGATTCTTTGTTGTTTTCTTCAAATTTCTTCCACCAAAACAAAGCTTGGGATATTCCAAAGCTACAGGGATTGAAATGAAGTGATTTGGACAAGTGGGCAGAGAGTATCGAAGAGAAGCAATTCTTCTCTATTTTGAATTTTGGGGCTCAACCTCAATGGCTTTTTATAGCATTTTCCACCGCCATTCTCAGCTTATTTTATTCCCTAACGCTAGTCATAGATTTACTGAGCCATGGAGCTAGGCAGCTAGGCTTGGGCGGTGATGGATGAACCTTCGAGGTCAGGCAAGGTGCTTCCATGGCAGTTGGGGACAAAGGAAAGTGAGGAAAGGATATAGGAATTAATAAATCCTAAAATGCCAGCGATGGGCCTAACGGTCTCAATGACAATCCATTCTCCTTTAATCCTCACTTGTGCCTAAACGGGACAGGTTTCAAATCCCAGCCAACCCCCTTTTGTTACTTCGCTTTTATTTTTTTATTTTTTTTTACACGTTAGTCCTTATATATTAAGTAAGGCGCTTTTATGCTACCCTGAGTGGGTAGCTCAGTTGGCAAGGAATGCGCTCTTCTCTCTCTTCCTCTATACGTCCTAGGTTCAATTCTCCCTCAATTTTTTTTTATATTTTTCCTTTCTTTTCCATTTTTCTTTGTCTTTTATAATTTTCTATTTATATTTTTAATTTTTATTATTTTTATTTCTAAAACTTTTATAAAATTTCCTATAAATCATTTTATATTTTTCTCTACCTACTTCCATTTTCTTTTGTTACAATAAATTAATAAATTTTATAAATTTATTTAAGTTTATTTATATATTTTTAATTGTAAAATTCAGTTAAATGTCTAGTTTATTCTTTTTAATTCTGTTTTTCTTAATCTCTACATTTTAAATATCTTGGAAAGTATATTTACTTATTCTTAGGAATTTTCTTTATTTATCTTTATTTTTTTTTTTAAAACTATTATACTAATTTTGTATTTAATTTACAAAATTCTAATTCTTATTAAAATAAATTCAAGATCTTCATTTGATTTAAAAAATGTTTTTCTT